>JTDE01002234.1:68232-111111 GCA_014338405.1 Paragonimus skrjabini miyazakii | reverse complement strand
TTTGTGAGACTTGGAAACCGCTTGCATTCTTTTCTCAGCGCCTTAGCGATACCGAAACGCGATACAGCACCTTCGGTCGTGAACTTTTAGCTGTGTACAAGGCTGTGCGCCATTTTCGCCACGCACTCGAGGGTCGTGACTTCATCATTTTCACGGATCACAAACCTCTCGTGTACGCCTTGCGGAACCACTCCGATAGACATTCGCCTCGAGAATCTCGACAGTTGGACTACAAACGTCTTAACCGTAAGGATTTTAAAAAAAACCGGTGAGCTTTAGACAACTTTTCATCATATCTACAGATTCGTACGAGAAGACATGACGCTATGAACAGCGGGATGAATTGGAGTCCGAATTTGCTTCCAGTGATGCCTCAGACGTGGATGTTCCCATCCATAAAAAAGAATTAGGTCATTTTCCAGATCATTATATTTCATCACTTGTCATTTTACATAAGGCCACGCAAAATGTCATCGCCTGAAGATGAGAACACAAATCTTTACCCCCCCCAGGTGGACTGTTTGCCTATTTCCCCTCGAAAGAAATTAGCGGGGTCAACACGTAAGTAATAATTTATATACATCTTGGATTATGTACAGCACTATGCTATCACCTCAAACCAACATCCCGGATACAGAGTAAACTTGTCTTACATAATGCATGTTTTGTGCATCCCAGAAATGTTTCACTCTCCAGAGTCGTATCGGTGGTTTCTCCCTGGCCGTCACTTCCGTTTGCCTAAAAGTTAAGTGGCTGCAGCAAAGGACATCCGCCTGAAAAACAGATATTTGAACTCCGAACGGACAACAGGGAGTTGAAGAAACTGTTGCACAAGTCATTAGACAAGCTGGCAACTCAATGCCATGATGAGCAATGTGATGGCTTATATCAACAGCAGCCCAACGCCGCAATCGCGACCAACCGTCTCCTACAGCCACGGCAAATTTCACTTGTCAATGCGGGATTTGAAGATTTTCTTAAAAATGAACAATGATATGGATAACGAAGAAGTCTACAAAGATTTCATAAGCGATGTGCACGATATTTTTCTGTAATCTGGATTCGTGGAATATTTCTAACCTCAGTTTGTTAATCAAGGAGGAAATGTAGTTTTGACGCCTTGTATTCCCTTGAATGTCAGCAATCAACTTTCACTTTCAGTTCATTGCTAAATGCAAGCAGTCGTTATGATGTTGTTGATTATTGTTTTTCGTTCATAGATCCGCATCCTTGCAGTCGTTCACCGGGGACGCACAGTTGATGAGTGCACGCGAAAAATATGTAATTATGTGTTTGCCAAATCATTGGCGGTGAAGATAAACTGGCTGGGGACGAGCGGAAAGTGTCTCCTTATTGACACTAACATCTCTCAAGCAATTATGAGTAATACGTTTTTGTTCTAATTCTTCAAAAGACACTGTTTTATCTGATCGGAACAACCCCCAAGAGAGTGAGGGAAATGTTAAACGTTTCATCATGGGGTGGTTCCAAGGAGCCAAATACAGAGACGGTGGGAGATCAAAATGCCGATACTCAGAAACTAATCGCAAACAGGTAAGAACCTCTAGATTTGCGAATGTCATTTAATTAGAAGGGCAATCCGGAGCTGAAAGATGCGAAAAAATCCTAGAGGAGAAAGCCAGAAGAAAACATGAACAGGTACGGTGTATCGTGGATGCATGGTTGAGGTTAATTGCAGTTAACCCACTATACAAAAGCGCCGCTAAATTCGTATGATGTACCTTCTTTTATCCAGGTTGACCAAGTAGATTTGGATAGCCACGAGTGATTATATCAAAATGAGGCGCAAAAATCTCTGAAACTACTGTCACCACCGGGGGTACACCTACCAGGTAAAAGTGCACCTCAGATTTTGACTTCACATGTTGACAACTTCTAACGCGAAATCATTGACGTGAAGTGGATATTTATCGGAATCATAGTCTAACTTCAAGTGCCACGTGGGGGTCTTTAATGCGTGTTTCACATAAACTGGATTTTTGATGTAGTGAAGCCATGTCTGCTACAAGTCTTGTTGATTCGTGTTATGCGTTCATATCTCGGTTTAGTTCCTCTCGGGAAATATTTTTTGTGAAATTTCAGCATTGCTTTCTTGTTTTTCTCCACTGTTCTTTTTTTCTTACCCTGTTGTTCCCTTTTCTTTGTTGTTGTTTTTCATCAGGTTCTGTTCCATTGGTATTTCGCGTTTAGCGTGCTGGATTTGAGGATTCCTTCATTTTCAACGGGAATTGTTTCTAATTGCTTTTACTTCTTGGACTCTATCATTTTTTAATGGAATATACATGTACTTTTTTATTGTGGCACTTTTCGTTTTGCTATTAATTTTTGCGTGTTGAGCGGTCACGCAGATGTTTACGGTAGTATGTCCGTCGTAAGAGCAATTCGGAGAGTTATTGGATGCGTCCATTGTCGATCTCCATATCAGTCCGCGTTAGATCATTTTAAGACGTTCGTAGTAATCGCTTCATTAAAAAAAAGATCCTGTTAAATTGGCCTGACAACTTGTTGCCAGGTAAAATCAATCGCCAAGAAGAGAATTCGGTGAAACTTACGGAGTAGTGTCAGTAGGTCCTAGGCGTTGGATGACATAAGTTTCGAACTACTTCAGTTGTTGAAGCGAATAACTGGGAGTGTAAGGAAGATGCCATTAGCGTAGTCGGCCTACTCGGATTCTACTTTGTCCCACTCCGATCCGACCCTGGCCGGAGTCGGACCGGCTCTGGATTTTGTTTCACACCCACTCGGATCCGACTCCTTGCCAACTCTAGCCAGAGTTGGCGTGTTTACTGGGGGGTCTTTAATGCGTGTTTCACATCAACTTGATTTTTGATGTAATGAAGCCATGTCTGTGACAAGTCTCTGGTTGATTCGTGTTATTACTTCACATGTTGTCAACTTCTAATGCGAAATCATTGACGTGAAGTGGATATTTGTCAGAATCATAATCTAACTTCAGGTGCCGCGTAGGGGTCTATAATACGTTTTCACATAAACGTGATTTTTGATGTAGTGAAGCCATGTCTGTTACAAGCCTTGTTGTGACTTCACACTTTTGCTTCTTACCTCTCAGATACTATTGTGTTACGAAATTTTACTGTTCTTTTTTGTGTTGCTCCAATTTTTTCTTTTTATTCCCTGCTGTCGTCTCACTTTTTGTAATTCTTTTTCCTCGGGTTTTCCTGTTCAATTCAGATTTTGCATACAGAATGCTGTATTTGCAAATGCCTTCAACTCCAACGGGAATCGTTGATAATTGCTTTTATCTCTTGGACTCTATCAACTTTCCAACTGAAATATACATATACTTTGCCTTTATCGCGTTACTTGTCGTTCTGCTGTTAATTTCTGCGTGCTCAGCGGTCACGTTTAGGATGTTTATAGTAGTATGTCAGTCATAGGATCAATTTAGAGAGTTATTCGATGCGTTAGTTCTCCATCTCCATGTCGGTCCGCGTTAGGTCACTAGAAAGCGCTTCATTACGGAAATGATCCTGTTAGGTTGGCTTACCGGTTTGTTGCAAGATAAGATCGATCACTGAGAACAGGATTCGGTGAAACTTACGCAATAGCGTCAGCAGTTCGTAGGCGTCGAATTGCGTAAGATTTGAACTGCTTCAGTGTTCGGAACGAATAACCAGGAATGTAAGAAAGATACTGTTGGCGTAATTGACCTACTGGGATCCAACTCTGGCCCACTCCGATCCGACTCTGGCCAGAGTCGGATCGGCTCTGGATTTTGTTGCACGCCTACTCGAATCCGACTCCCTGCCAACTCTTGCCAGTGTCGGACCGAACCCGGGCCAGAGTCGTTGTCTTTACCCGGAGAACTCGGGCTGGGAGCAGCAAATGTGACATCTAAACCACTTCTTGTACGTTCATATGATATTTCTGCATTACAACGTAGAAACGTTGCGCAATATCCAGCATGCATGCTGCTCAAATGTTGTCGGTTGTATGGGGTTCTCCTTCATTCAACATGATGCATGCGTAACTTATCTCTTCAACGTCTTATACGTCTGTTAGTAGTCCATTTACTACACCATCGTTTCGCTTCATTCACTTCTATTATGAATGCTAATGAAAACAATCCGTACGGGTTACATGTTATATTTGTAATTAAGCGACTGTTAATGAGCATGGATTGACGAAACCAAAAACATGAAATACATCTGACATATACAAAGCGTTCCACAAAACGGTGAGTGGCGACAGATCGCGAATGATACAACACGGCCTCACTCACCACGCACGGAAGAAATGAAACGAAAGGTGCGCTTTCATTGGATACACTGATTGAAACAAGCGTGCACAAAATGGAGACAGTCGACTGCTTGAATATGAATAGGTACCAAAAATAATAAATGCACCAAGCTACCTGTGATGAAAATCTACTCGATTCACCGCCTATCCAAACCCCGATACAACAAGAGTTCTAACAAGAGACCAATCCAAACGTCGCGTTGAAGATACTGCATCAGGAGTGGACAACCCGTCTCAGTGTTATGCCTTCTGTTATTCGCTTATTTCTTTGTTTCGTATTGCACCAATTAACGTTCGGTTTATGACTTAGTGTGTGTCCATATGATCAGCCAATGAGTGACTATGATTTCTCCAATACTGTTGTACATCCATAAATTCGACTTCTTGTCTCACGAATATGAACTGCTTACTGCAACCAATACGAAATCTTCTGCTTATTACTTGCGTGGGAGGTTTCAATCCCAGTACGATTTCTAGGGCGATTCGAAGTCCCTAATTCCGAGTATCACACTACCTCACAAGCGCCTATGTAGTGAGATCACTTACGACGTCCAAAAATCCCAAGCTCCCTGTGACATGAGAGCTGTCTTATTGGTATCACCATGCTTGTTCACATTATCTTTTGAATATAATCTCACTACAAACCAACAACAACAAAGTAAGTGTGTTGCCGTGAGTATCGCAACTTAACTCGTGGCTGTATAGTGACTGCGCGCCTTTTTCACTACCGTAGGTTACATTCATTAAGATAATAATGTTCTAACCATTTCCATTGGGAGCGCCGCTCAATCAGTTTGACGCTTGTTTGAGTTCTCAAAGTCAACTGGAGTGTCTGTTGACATTCATCCTCTCTGGCGGCGGACGTGCAGTTGTGTTTGAGGATTTCTCACGTCCGACTTTCTAGCGCCTTTAATCGTTGTGTTGGATTGCGTTTGGGAATGGCGAATAAATCAATAAATAAGGTTTGTTTGCAGATGCACCGTCTTCTGACTACGGCTTGCGATCCGTGCCAACATACGACCGGAGGAATCTTGGGCGCAAGAAATTAGGAACTTGCATCACAACACCTATGAGCAGAATACATCCACTGTAATTTTCCAGAAAGTCAGTCATAAGAACAGTACACACTATGCCCAACGATTGCAAATCGAAACACACAAAGTCCTTGTCACAAGCGAAAGAAGTCACGAGTTAACAGGAAACGTGTATAAACAACAACACAGATACCGAAAGATTCAATTCACATCATGTGCTTGTCCATGTATATAGGGGGTTTGACGGTCCAGAAGCAAACCATCAATCAGAAATTGTCTCACGTTCACTAACCGCTGATCTCGGGCTCTGGTTGGTTATCTTCCTCGGTCCGATATATGGACGCGGCCAGCCCACCCGTTCGATGAAGGATGTGTATGTGGTCAAATAAAGTGGCGGTACACTGCATGCTATTACACTGCCTGCAGTGAAACACACCTTACAAAAGCAAAGAAGTTGTGCGATGACCTCCGAACCAGTAAAACAATAAATATGAGAGAATGCGTTCGGTTACGTCGCCAAATCAAGGATTTACAAATGATATCGCCAGGCTAGCTGTTTGCCGTTTGGCTTGCACGCCCAAAGTTTCTCAAGCTTTATAATGACGCCAATCGGAAGGTGTCATCAAAAGACGATGAGATTGCAAACAAACTTTATTTGGTGATTCACTCACTATTCACAAGTGGACCTCAACACAATGATTAAAAGCGCTAGGGAGTCGGACGTGAGAAATCCTCAAACACAACTGCACGTCCGCCGCCAGAGAGGATGAATGTCAACAGACACTCCAGTTGACTTTGAGAACTCAAACAAGCGTCAAACTGATTGAGCGGCGCTCCCAATGGAAATGGTTAGAACATTATTATCTTAATGAATGTAACCTACGGTAGTGAAAAAGGCGCGCAGTCACTATACAGCCACGAGTTAAGTTGCGATACTCACGGCAACACACTTACTTTGTTGTTGTTGGTTTGTAGTGAGATTATATTCAAAAGATAATGTGAACAAGCATGGTGATACCAATAAGACAGCTCTCATGTCACAGGGAGTTTGGGATTTTGGGATGTCGAAGTTGATCTGATTACATCAATCACTCCTAGAAGGGTGATTATTGTAGAAGGCCTTCTAGCTACAAATTCTTACCCTGGCTAACAACTGCTGTCTTGCAACTCAGCCGCGAGTGAGCGAACTAACTTGGAACGTCTCCCAAGGTGTTACAGGGGTGTGATTTCATCACTGCACAGGCACAGAGTGCTACGGCTTCTAATATTGTTCTTCTTGGACTCGGAACCTGTTGCTATGTCTCGCGTTGTACCTGGAAATAACAAAAGATGAAGTACTTGCACGTTAGAAAAATGGCAGCGCCAAAGGATATTTACGGTTATGTGCACCTGTCTGCTGTGCTACAAGAGCCATGGAGTTGTGCTTAGAAGAAGCTGTTATTGCTGGCCGACACGGGCATGAATAACACAATAACTTATCTTCTGCACAATAAATGCAAAGTAGAAAAACTAACCTACTCAAAGTAAGGGAAAAGACAATGGACATGCCTCCCCGAGCAAGTCAATGGCTGAGGAAGGAGGATGTCTGGAATAGATGCGGGAGACCAAACCGTCGTGTTCGACGGATATGAGGATCAATATTTCAAAATAGACACGCCAGACCTTCGTCCAATAATAATTTAATAAGCCTTTCCTGAAGAGCAATCGCAACGTAGTCTTAACAGGCATCGAACTAAAGATCGTAGTAGGGTTTCGAAACAAACCCTACATTTTCAACGGTGTATGGAAATGTGATAAATAGTTAGCTCTAGCCCAGTATGGGACAAACGTCATCAACCAAGATGGGAAAGAAAAGAAACGCGAGATGGGCTACAGCCCACCGGGCAGCACTCAAAAGTGCGTGGAACCTTCGAGTGCAATAAAGAACGCTCGAAAAGGTCCAGCTTAAACGACTTTGAGGAACGGGATAGTAGATGGTTCGTTAGGAAGAGATCAGGCATTCACTGAGTACAATTAGTTGCACGATTGAAGAAAGTGGCACTGAGTTTGCATCCGGCGTCCTATAACCGGCCTACACAAAATAATGTGCACGTAGCGAACAAGCGGGATTATATGATGGCAGCCGGGGTTCTTAGAGAAGCCACACGATTTCCGGTCGCTGAAACACGCATTCTCAAGTTATGTATCTAGCGACAGTTTTTTGTCATCGAGCAACAGTTTCTTTTTTGAAGTGCCAGAAAATCCAACTGCAGTAAAAATGATCCCGTTTTAGTTGGACAGAAATCCACAAAACATGTAAGATGAACATGCTAAGAGAGTTCTTTCTGGAAGTAGAACGCCTGAAAAGACTTCCAGTGACCAACTATCATGTGCCTTCTTTAAGGATCCTGGTTACATACATATTTCCCCGTTCGCATGTTTTGTACGCATGCTTCTGTGTGCGTCTGCTACGGGAGATCTGATGCGAACTCAGTATCAAGTTCTTCAGTTGTGCGACTAATTGCAAGCAGCGAATGCTTGCCCTTTTGCCAACGACTCATCCGTAACTGGCAGGCCAGACGTTCTGGCTTCGTTTACCCATTACACTCTCAGGCCAACTTTGTGCAACCTGGAGTCACCGGAGAACAGCGTTCTTCTGAAGTGAGGGTTCCAAACCTAGTCCTGTAAGAGGAGGTAACAGATACGAGCACCAACCAGAGGATCAGTAAGACATGCGCATGACTTACGCATTCGAAAGCTAAAATGACGGCAACAATACAGCAGCATGGTGCGTTACACACCGATTATTTCATTCTTCAGGGTCGTTAAATTTACACTTTTTTGAGTGTTGTTTAACGGACTCGAAGGATTTTTGCACTTTTTGTTTGGCGCGCTTTTGTGTACCGCCGAGTTAGCTGGGGCTAATCTCAAGTTCATCTCTTCTGTTCATCTGATTGCTGCCATTGGTTCCTGACGAGGCTTGAGCTGACGACTCACCATATTTCCAAAAATTTCTGGATATATACGGTTTGTTTCGTAACCCTACCGCTTTCTTTTGGTTCGGCACCTTTCGACGCTAAAAATGAATTGCTTCTCAGGGAAAGCTTTCAAAGCTCTCCGTGAACGCGGGTCGACTGCACACTAACCTCTCTTTCACAATCCCTGACATGTCCAATTGGCAAGCTGTGTTGGCTAGGGAATGGAATATACTGCCAGACTAACTTATTATCTACCAGATGCAACCTTGTTCTGTGATTGTCTCGGCTGAAGCAAGCTTTTTGGGCAGAATCTCTAATGGCATGCGGAAACAATCCCGGATTGGTTAATAAAACATTCACCGAGTATTTACCACCACAACGACAGCGCCGTCTTCCGTAAGGGAAGAACAGATATTTCACGCAGCGAACATTGAAAATAGATGAACACCAAGAGTATTCACCCTGGGATCGCTCTGGATGACCCCAAAATTCCAAACATATGGATATGTAGAAGTTGCGTAATTACTACCACCACAGTCTTTCCTGTTGACTTTTAGATGTGAGCTTACTAAAAACCACTGATCTCAGAACTAATCGTGCTGGCGGGACAAACAACTTCACTCGTTGAGGTATAGTAAGTTTACATCGATCACATTATTGTAGGCCTCATTCTTCAAGGTGATAAAGTTCTTCGGTCGCTCTTGTTGGGAATGCCACCTAACCAATCCCACGCCCGTTTGAATTCCCAAGATCCACGTAAGCTTCAGAAGAAATTCGTCCTTAGTTTGCAGTTACGTCAGTGTTCCGCTGGATTTGCCGACCAAACGCACTTATGTAAGTTTGTTTAGGTCTGCTTGTTTGTAGGTTGGGTAGCCTAATGTTCAAAGTTTGCCTGTAGATTCATTGTGACAGCCGAAGCGCCATGGCATAACGCTTGGGAACCCTGGGTATGTGGATAGCCAGTCCGGGGGAATTAACACCGCGACACACTTAATCTTGAACTGTTGGGCCGTTTATGAGTGTTATCTGTTAGATTTGCAAAGGATAGGCTCGTGAATAATTTGTAATTGTTTCGACTACGCGACAAACGAACAATAAGTATTAGATAACGGCGTCAACCCCCCTAACTCCATCGCCCTATTACAGAAGATTCAAAATCAATTATCGAAATCTACACAACTGTATATGCGTTCCGTCAATCGTAAACGTAGAAGTGGTTATTATAAAACCCCTTAAGCTGAGCGAACACGTGACATGTCAAATAAGCCCAACATCGACGCCTTAATGTGTGCGACTGGCGAGGTAACCTTTGTCTAAAATTCTTATGTTAATGAATCCTCAAGGAAGAACAAATACAAATGCTGGATGAAAATAAAAGTTCAAGTTCAAGGTCGAGTTCAATTTGAACAGGACGAAGTGGCTGTTGCCAATGGAGAGTCCAGAGTATCTGCACCGAAGTACCAGAGAACAGTTGCGACTGTCCCACTTGAAGAAGGATTTACGGATTTTTTCGGTTTCTTTTTCCAGTTTCAAAGCCTGTTTTGATTATCGAGTGATCAATAAGATCAAGTAAAATAAGAGTGGAGGGATAAATAAAGAAAAATCATTGCAACCCCCCAATGGTTAACTAGGTGGTAAGGTACAAAAAATTTAACACTAATCTATCTCGACTGAAAGGTGATTGCCATATCAGCGTCTTTCTCAACAAGATGATACCAAACCACGCACACGTGGGTTCCAGAGCGAAGAGTGAAAGCAAGTGTTACCTCATTAAGATAACCAGCGTTGATTATATTCAGGCTCCAGTGACGTTTCAAAACAGATTACGTAAAAAATGTAATGACCGACCGCCATGTGGATTCTAAAAGGATCCCGTCTGCGACCGTATTTTCTGCTTATCTGTTCTGTGCACATGCTCCTATGCACGCAACTTGAAAGATGCTCGATAGGAAATTAGTGATACCTTCTTAGATGATGCAACCAGCCGCACTCAGCAGATGCTTGTAATTTTGAAAGACTCATCTATTACTCTATTTTTCAAAGTTGTTTCACGTGCCCCTGTTCAAGTCTTGTTTAATTATTCGAGGGCTCCACGCAAATTTTACCCGATACCCACTCTTGCTTTCACCACCTTTCCCTTGATTGCCTTCTTTAGTCTCACATAGGGCCACACACTAATACTCACCATATTTCCAAGCTACTGAAAATGTGCGCCTTGTTTTCAGATCCTGTTGCATTTTTTGCAATTTGGCTGCTTTTCAAGGAAGACGTACGAATCGTCCTTGTGCGAGGACCGAACGTATACCGAATTGTTCCTCACAAATCTACCTATTTATGGGAATGGTCGCAGATTTAAAATTGTCCTTAAATACCGGAGATACGCTTAAAGAGTGGACAATTATTGCTTCTTGTTTAGCCTATGAAGTCATCCCTGGCCACAAAAAATGGTGAACAGCCAAACAACAAAATGCCAATTCCAGGGCCGACAGCGTTACAGAAACTGTACTGAATAAGAAATAAAATTTCACCCTAAAAGTCAGTGGTGGACAGCTTCAGAAATCCCTTTGCCATGTTCAAAATCTGAAACTCCCTGTGATTTGCAATTTGCCTCGCTAGCTACCCGTACATATTTACGTTTTCCCGTAAATGCGAATCTACTACATACCACTAACATCAAAATTAGTGTGCTGGCGTGGATACCGCAGCTTTGCCCGTGATTAAATAATTACTCTGCATAATTTTCAGAGCTGTTGGCTACGGTTCCCAAGATAACAACGTCTTAGCCATTGCCGTTTGGAACGCCGCCCACGCACTCCGACGCTCGTTTGAATTCTGAAGGTGGATTGGAGTTTCCGTTGACATTAGTCTTCTCTGACAGCTAGTGTGTGGTCATGCTAAGAGTTGTCGCAGATCCGCTTCCTTGGCATCTTTACCTGTTTACATTAAAGTCTGCTCGTTGCGCACATAAGGCTGAGAGAACTTTGGGCTTCCGATATAAAGAACAACGAACTAACTTAGCGATAGAAGTACTCACTCCTCCTCAAGCTCTACTGATGGAGGTTACATCTGTAAATTTGTGGACCCATGAACTGAGAAAATTCGTCCCCATCGTTTGCATTCCCTATTTTTCCCACTAACCTGACATTCCTTCCCGTCACCTCACCCACCCCGTTTTGTTTTATTAAACTGGTGTTAATAAATGCCCGCGGTGCGAACAACCATTTTTGCCCTGGCCTACATACGTAACGGCTCACCTTTGACCTTGTTGGTTCTGTTGAGAAACCATTGATTTTCCTGGACGAGACTATTGTCGCAAACGACTGAGGTTTGCTTTTTGTAATTATTGATGCATTTCTTAAATAGTACCGTAGAAATTGTTCGATCTAATGTTGTTTTCAATATGGGGATCCATTTTTGGGCTAGGCGTAACTCGCTAAAATTCCCTCAGCAAAAATTCACCTAAATTTGCAGATCTAGACGCCTGCCATCTTATCCGCGGTCGAATGCAAAATTTGTAACCGCATTATAATTTACCTGCATATAAGGAGCATACAAGACTTTAGAGCACGACGTACTGGGTCCATTGTCTCGGGTACAAATTTACCAGACGCGAAATGTAAGAGCCGTTAAGTGGAGAGCCCGGATACTTATTATACGAAAGGCATCTTATAGCGCTGGAAGTGGCACAGATATATAAATCAGCTAGGTGGGCTTGAGGCTGGCCGCCGAGTAAACCGGGAAAGTGTGCGGTTCGGGTTTGCCCTTCAAAATCATATAGCATGCGAACAAATAATCGGACAACATAAATCACGGGAACTTTCTCGTTAGCTTAGATACAATATTCATCCACGAGTTTGGGAGCTATTTTGCACATCAAACCGTAAGGAGTCCAGTGAAATCTACAGGTGGTTACAAAACTCTAGCCTGTAAAGTGGAATGTGGATGAAAGATATAAGTAGATTCAAATTCATCATACTGCAGTGAACTTAATTTTGAGGTTGCATTAGAACTAGTATAACTCATTCAAGATGTCATACGGCAGCAGCAAACTAAAAAAGAGACCAAATTTACTTTCATTAATAAAAATTTGTCAACCATTTTTTACTACTTTCGCTGCAGACTGTAGAGCTAACGTGGACGGTATGATCTGGAAAACTCCCCAACACCCCGACTAATTGCTCATGTGCACCTTATTTTAGAATGGGTTCGTTTCACCTTCTGTTGGCATTCAATCACGCGTAACTAACAACAGTAACGACGTGGGTACAACGCTACAATTGTGAAATTAGAATAACTGCGACAGTATTCAGATAAAATTAGTTACATGCGGAACGTCGTATAAAAAGGCTACTACAGCGTGAGTCTAATGTTCTTTCTTTCAATACATTCGATATTACCGTCCCGTACCGACAGAAGTCTTACCTGTAGCATACCTGGGATTTGCGAGCTCCACGAAAGTGGGTCCGCGGCGGTAGATTTTTGTCCGTCTCTGTGGTTAAGCAAATTTCCAACGACTATGCCAAATATAACGATGGGAGCACCGGTCGAAGCGTTCACCAAAACGTCATAATCATAGTTGTAGAAAGGCATTTTGGTACCCACTGACCTTGATGGAACATTTCATGCCCAATTTCCAGAAGGGTTTTCAAGAAGATCTGTAGTGTCAGTCGGAAAAATATGAGGCTACTTCAGTGGAAAGCAGCAGTTGTCGAAGTAACTAAGCTGTTTTGAACTAGATAGTGTAACGAAAGCGCAAGGGCACAAATTGCAAGTGAGAATTACCGAGGCAGTGCCCTGCAACTGGTTCGTCTTCGTCGTGTAAGCGTCTCACAAACATTGGTATATTTAGAGGACGGTGACTTTACGTGTGGTTTACCCGCGTTCAGTGCATGTAATTTGTAAGTTCATGGAAAACTAAGCATTCTTCCATGCACCACAAAGGACAATTTTTATTCGGTTTTCAAACAGGCGCCACCGAACTTTTCCACTAATCAGAATCGCTTCATACCCCTATGGCTGTTGTATGTGTAGGCGCATCCATTACATTCACCTCGTATCTGATTGGCTGCTCACACACTCGGGTGATGCATCGCGACTATGATTGGTTTAACTCTAACTCGTTCACTGGTTTAATGTTACGTGTTACGTCTATGGGTCAGATTGCATATATGCTGCTTACGCTCGTTACGACTGCCATGCGTTCTAATTTACGATACAACAAATGGCTTCGCGAGCAATGATCACTTCACTTAATGCTCCTGCAACATTTTGGATGGATCCAGCAATATTTCCAACCCCAGATTCGTGGATCACTTGGAACACGACGTTTGCGGATTACCTGGATTTACTCAATGTGGTAAATCCGTCGTTGGACCCGACAGAGCCAACTAAACTAAAACTTATTCGCAATCATCTGGGTACTGAAGTGCAGAGGCAGTTTGACATTCATTCTCTGCGTCACAAAAACACCCTAGCGAGAGCTTTTACCGCCGTTGCCAAAATACTAGGGGCCGTTACCAACGAACACGCCCCCAGATTTATTTTTCCCGCATCAGCCAGCAAACCGGAGAACCACTAAAAGGATTCATTTCTCGACTTTTAAGAGCCATCCATTCGTGTGAGTATTCTAAAATACCTACTAAGAAACTTGAAGACTGAATGCTTATACAACCGTTTATCTTCGGAGTACGAAATGAAAAGTTTCGTGAATCTCTCTTGACTGAGGATGCATCCAAACTATCTTGGGGGAAGGCCTGTGAAATGGCCCGTATTGAAGAGAAAGTTCGATCGCATTGTGAATTGTTCCCAAAGTCGCCACAGTCGGTATCAATGATAAAGCTTTGGAGTGGTCCGCTACCTTTCAACCTTTCGGAAAATGTTTCTGTTGTGGATCAACAACACATCAAGCGAATAATCTAGAATGCCCAGCAAGAACTGCCAAATGTTCAAGTTATTTTAAAATCGGTCACTTTGCAAAAGTCCGCCGTACATGCTTGGTACATGCGCCAAAAGCATGTACTGTTACTGAGCCAGAAGAATTTCCTGCCGTAGAAACAATTTATGCTTTACGTTTTGACGAAAATGCTACTGCTTCCATGTCTATTAAAGAGCCACGATTACCACGTTCCGATGTTCGAACCATTCATTTTCTAACTTCGGCCATAAAACTGCCCCTTAAAATGGAACTAGACTCTGCATCTCCAATAATTATAATTCCCTTTTCATTTTGTGAGCGTCATTTCAAACATCTACCTGTGTACCCAACGGTTTATAAATCTAACAGCTACTCCAACGCACCTACAGAAATGGAAGAATTTATATTACTCCAACTGTATGTTGAACTTTCTCCACCTGCTTCTGTTGCTGTATATATATATATGCAACACTGACAGAAAACCATTGTTAGGTCGCAACGCAATAGTTGCTCTGAACCTGGTACCCTCTGTTGAACGTATGACAATAGCTTCTGTCATTATTGCATCATAAGTACCCACAATTGTTTGCTAATTCCATTGGTCGTGCAGTCAACGTGGTCCACCAAATTTGTTTGAAGTCGAATGCACAACCGTCCTCCATATCACAGCCGCGACCGATACCTCTTGCAAAGCGGGATGCGGTTTCTGTCGCTATCAATTTGATACTGCAAAATGACATAATTGAACCAGTAACATGCTCGGCTTGGGTACGCCCATTAGTTTCGACCTTCAAAAAAGACGGTAGCGTTCGATTGTGCACAGATATTCGAGCACTTAACGATCAAATTGAAGTTGAAAAATTCATTTTGCCTAATCAAGATGAACTGTTAATTAAACCTATCGGAGCAAACTTTTTCTCAAAATTGGATATCAAAAGTGCATTCTTTCATATGCCACTGACGGACGATTCCAAACCTCTCACGGCCTTTCTCACTACAGAAGGTCTGTTCCAGTACAAAGTTTTAACACTGGGCTTAAGTTCAGCTTCATCGGCTTGGCAAAGATTTATGACTCAGTCTTTATCTTCATGCCGAGGTTCTATTGTGTACATGGATGACATGTATTTTCGGAGAATCCAAAGAAGAACATGGCTTCAACTGTCACTCTGTGTTAGACCTTCCCCATCAACTGAATTTATGTTTGAACATGAACAGGTGTGTATTCTGTGTGACTGAAATATCATTCCTCGACCATATAATATCGGGTGAAGGAGTTCTCCTCCAACGTGGAAAATACTGAGGCCATTGCGAATGCTCCAAAACCTACGAATCTAATCAACTCAAACGTTACCTCGGACTCCGCTCATACTACTTTCGAATTTCGCTACCGTGGTTGAGCCATTGCGATTACTTACGAGATCCAATATTCCCTTCGAATGGTCCGACACCCATAGAGAAGCATTTTCACGCGTGAAACAGATGATTGTTTCCGTTCCTGTTGTCAGTATCTTTGATGAATCTTGTAGCACGTTCGTTTCAACAGATGCCTCCGATGTTGGTCTAGGAGCCGGTCTTTCTCAAATTCAACAAGGACAGGAAAAGAGTATTGCGTACGCACCACGAACACTGTCTGGTACGGAACGTAAATATTCGGGCAGCAAAAAACAAGCTTTAGCTTGTGTCTGGGCCCGTGAGAAGCGGCATATGTACCTCTTCGGTAGACGCTTTACTCTGGGAAGTGATCGTGTAGCATTAACGACACTTCTCAGTCAAGGAACTAAAGGTCATAGATCATTAAAGATCAGTCGATGGTATGCCAGACTATTGAATTACGACTTCAAAATTAAATATAGAAGTGGTTCCGAAAATCAAGTAGCTGACGCACTTTCCCGATTACACTTATCTATACAGATTGATACAAACTACATGAACGAATTCGAAATGGTGGCTGCCACTGTTGATCTGGAAATTCATGCGGTAACCAGAAAGCGATTGCGAGAGCATACACAAATGGACGATGAACTCCAACAACTGGAACAATACATCTCTACCGGATGGCCTAGTGTCAAAAATATTACGGACGCGCTAAAATGCTGCTAACCGTGTGACAGGAGCTTTCTGTGATGAACGACTGCATCATGCGTGGATCACGGTTCGTTCCACCATCTACTTTAAAACGTGAGATTATGCTTTGTGCTCATGAGGGTCATCCTGGAATCACAAGGACCCTTCGTTGTGCTAACGAATGGTACTGGTGGCCACGAATGTCTTCGTCAATCGAGACCCTTGTTAATAATTGCGCTCCTTGTCAACACGCTGATAAATCAACCAAACCTATAGTTGCCCCTGTGCAGCCAGTGGAATATCCTATGCGCCCGTGGGTCAAGCTGGCTATCGATACTATGGGACCTTTTGCGACAGCTCCTTCAACAAACGTATCATACTTGTCGCCAATTGCTACTACAGCAAATGGCCTAAGGCACATATTTGTCGAGATGTCACGCCACCCACGGTAATTCACTGGATGGAGCACCTTATTGCTCACTTTCAGATTCCTGAAGAGATTGTCACCGATAATGGATCCCAATTTGTCAGTTATGAGTTGGAAGATTTTTACGTCGGCAGGGAATAAAACATTCACGGACTGTTCCTAACAATCCCTCAGGTGATGATATGGTGGAACGTTTGAATCGCTCTTTGAAGGAGTGCATACAGGCATCACAGTTACAAGGGAAAACATGGGAGGACTCTGTGCTTCAAGCGCTATTTACCTATCGCAACATCCACCATAGAACGACTTGGAAAATGCCTGTTAAGGAGAGCTCTACGTAAGAAACTCAACGCAGCTCACCAACCTGCAAATGAAGACAAACGCGGTATTACAAACCAGACAGCCACTAACCAACCAGGGTATGCTATACACAATGCGACATACAGTGATCACGGTCATTCTTCTATGTGCATGTCGGCAAGACACTAGACATTACGGTCCACCACAGATTTTGGGAGGTTGACGGGATTTTCGGCTGCGATTTCTCAAAAGATAAGCTGAAAAACAGAAGAGTATCATTAGTAGAATATCTAATCAAGATGGTTCTGGAACTACAGGTGAGAGTGTTTTGGTGCTGTTGTCATGAAGTTATTCTTGGGTGTGCGCACATGTCCTCTGTTGGCACGGATTGGTTTTTCTACCCTTGCGTTATGCAACTATTCGTGTACGGCGACGTCGTACTCCGCTTCTGTCACCTTCACAGTATGACATCATGAAGTGCAAAATCCACAAAGCAGTATGATTACATGCGTGCGCAAGCAGTAGGTCACCGCGCAGGACTAAGTAGATTAGTTTGTTCACAATTCCCGCTTTTCCATGTAGTCCAAAGAAGTTGTACTTGAATACCGACGGTGATGGTGTGATGGTGTAAAGTATACAGGGGGCGAAGTTATTTTTCGCGAAGTTTTGTGTGAAAGGCATTTGTGTGATGGTCAATGATTGGCTAATACCAGCCACGGTTGTTTGTTGATTATTAACCTGAATTATATGTTCAGTTTGTTTCCCTGATAGAATCTCCGGTGGAAAGAATCTACGTTATCACCCGATTGTTTCTACCTACGGTGTGGTGTAAACATGCGTAACACGTCCCACTCTATCATCAAAAACGCGCGTATCGTTTTGTTTGTTGCCCATTGATCATGCTGTAAGGCAGCTGGCCGTGTGCACGCGAGTCAATGCTCATTTATCCGACAGATAATGACTAATTTTGATGCTCGCTATTTATCCGACGAAAACGCTAATTCCCACTTCTACCGTTTCAGCTACAACCCTTCTATATTCGGAACATAGATGCTTATGATTCCGATGACTGTTGGTCTATGTTTTTGCCGGCTGCAGACTTCACTGACGGATGCCAGTATGTTATCTCAGTTTTTGGCGGAACTGACGGATGTCTTTATAAGTCATCCTGAACGGTCCCAATACAAGTTCATTTTTATTTATGCAGTGATCTTTTTTACAACGTTGGTGATGACCTAAGTCAACTGGACGGAGCAACTACTAGCGTGAATATACACGGCATACTTAGACGTTCATCGTAGCTTAGGTCAAATGGACGGAGCAACTACTAGTGTAGGATCGAGCGAACCGAAGACGACCGGTTGGGAAAAGCACAGCGAGCAGAGAAAGAGTAAATTTTTGACTTGTGAGTTCAACGCGAGAATAAACAGATATAAATACGACGCGAAAACGGAGTGGAGTGACAAGCGTGCACACAGCGGGGTCGTACTTTATAGTGCGCGGGGTAGTTTTCGATATATCTACTCGTCCAAACAAAATTTTGAGTACATACAAGAGTTGGAAACAAAAAGAGTACAAAAGGCACTCGTAGGTCTAACATAGGGTCGCTACACTAGCGTGAATATATGCGGCATACTTAGGCGTTGATTGTTGCTTAAGCCAACTTGACGCCTAATGCATACTGGACGGGGCAGCTACCAATGTCAACGCAGTAAGCATGAATCGGAATTAAAAACGCATGCAAAAATATCGATATATATTATACACTTCATAACAAATCAGTATGAGACAAGGTGAATAGCAGTTTGCCAATCATGTTTCCGGGATTTCGCTTTCGTCAAATGATCTCCTGAAGGTGTGACTGGAACTGTCGTTCGTTTGATCCGGATATAGAACGAAAATGCTTCTTAGCAAAGGACCAAAGGTTTTCTATAGTCTGTGTGTGGATCTCGCTACTCTCAGGATCCACGAAATTTTCTGAGCGGTTGATCGTCCAGTGCTCGTAATGAGTTATTCCATCCAGAGCTCTGTAGGCTGTCCATACGTCCGTGATGATTATGGTGTTCGGCTGAAAGCAAAGGAATTAAATAATGTAACAGGCTTATCTGGACATGTCTTCGGATGATGGACAATAAGTCGGCTGTATTCCGTCTGTTTCGAAAGTAGGCCGCCATGGATGCCTCTCGCGTCTCCCCTTCAATGCCACCAATTATCCACGCCTTCGGGAAGTGAAACCCATGGTGGTACTTCCTTTTCATAAGCGGTGATTCATCTATTTTGACGATGGAATGAGTTCCCTATTTTTGGCGAATTCCCCCGATTCGGTCGTAATAGGAGCGTTGTTCCTGAAACTCATGTCACCGTTTGCTTGGACGTACTACGCTGAATGCCAGGCGTATGCGACGATGAAAATTAACGACTGTTTTGAAGCGTATTTTTAACGCAATGGCTGCGAATGTTGTGCTATTTTTGAATGCCCGAAGTTCTGCAAAATGCAGAACGGTTAAAAGAAATTACCTTCCGACAGAATCCATAGCACCACAACAAAATGTTGAGCCCACCGCAGTTACCACGACAATCTCATCGTTGCGCACACCCTTAGCATCAGGGCTGCAACTCCCTACTCCAAACATGAAGTACAAACATGCTAAATAATTGACCTTCCGTGGATAGTACACTCGTCCTGCGCTAAAATGTCACTAACATAAGGCCACATTGATGACCAGTGGTCTGACAACCGTGGAGCTCCAGGGGTGGCACCCTGTGATCTAACAGGGGGCATATGAACAGGCAGAAAATAAGATAATATACTGGCATCCGTCAGTGAAGTCTGCAGCCGGCAAAAACATAGACCAACAGTCATCGGAATCATAAGCATCTATGTTCCGAATATAGAAGGGTTGTAGCTGAAACGGTAGAAGTGGGAATTAGCGTTTTCGTCGGATAAATAGCGAGCATCAAAATTAGTCATTATCTGTCGGATAAATGAGCATTGACTCGCGTGCACACGGCCAGCTGCCTTACAGCATGATCAATGGGCAACAAACAAAACGATACGCGCGTTTTTGATGATAGAGTGGGACGTGTTACGCATGTTTACACTACACCGTAGGTAGAAACAACCGGGCGATAACGTAGACCCTTTCCACCGGAGATGCTATTAGGGAAACAAGCTGAATTTAGAATTCTGATGTGTAACTAAGTAACGACCATGGTGATATAGCTTTCATTAGGAATCACTGTGAAATTTCGTGTACAATGCAATGTGTATACGTCGTCGTAAATTAGAAATTCTATTATATCTCCAAAACCGCGCAAAATTGAACATTTCTGCCAATTGCAAAGGTGTGTTTCACCACGAAAATTCCGATGGAAGCATTTTCAGAACGTAAAGTCGATTATGAAAGTCAACATAATGGTTTTGTCGAAAAAAATGGCGACACATTTCTTTCAACACAAGTGCGAATATGGGCAATTTTTAGGTACGCCTGATTTTTCTCATTGCAACACCACTAGTATACTCGACGAAATCTATGTATTTGTCCCGTAATATGCATTTTAATATTTAATGAAAGATTTGAAACATCTCTTTTCGCGCCTAAATGGCCGTTTCCAATTCGATTTGGCCTTGAAACACCACACCGGTGTACTACACAATTGCCGTCGTCTCATCTGGCCTGTGGTGTTACGCAGCAAATGGTGATGCCAACCCCTGCAACCGTCCTCGACATACAGGTTTTTATTCGGCGCTTCGAAATCCAATGTGACATACAAGGCACGTGAAATGTGCGAGCAATCGGTGCGCACTAGATAACATACTAGGTACATCGAGCTTGATAAATCCAGAGCATTCTTCAAGGCTTTATGCAAGTCCGATCAAAATAGAATTCTCAATTGTAATGTTTACAATTCACAGCTATACTTCATAAGTCATTTTTGAACATTTTGTATATAAACCTTCATCTGTACACTTGTTTGAAACCATTAGCATCACTTTTTGAATTGAATCAACACGAATAAACGAGAGTTACCGCGCATTGTCTCCGCCTTCTTCATTCGTGCGGATTTTTAAATGGTAAGGTAGTTGGACGGTGAAATATTTAAGCTTAGCTTATCAGCTGATCTATCGACGCTCAATCTCTCGTCGCGTGTGGAAATATCTATCGGTCACCTAACGAATCTCATCTCTGGTGCTGTCTTTCTTTCTTGTGGTGGTCTGTTCAATCTAGCGGATCTTGACTTATCTGTAAGTCGTTCTTATTTTACGGATACATTTTCCGTTATCGTTAAGATTCTTCTTTGATATTACCATATTTTGGTCGTTTTTATCATTTGATTGATCAGGCCATCACACAACGCACAATTGTACGGTAGAAAACTCCAGTCCTCACTAGTTCTTTTTTTGCCCCCCCACTTTTTCCACCTGCATCGTGACTCGATGTTTTCTCAAGCCTTGTTTTCATTGGTGCAACTTTCTGTGATAATACAAATATTGTAGGACATTTGTCACTTCGCCGCCTTTTCTGTACGGTGTGAACGTTGATTCCGTTGAGGCATGTTTGGTTTTCTTGTGGGAAGCCGATCCTTGACTTATCTTCATTCGTCTTTGCTGTGTGTACCCAACGATCATGATACATTTTTTACCATAGCTGCATATAAAATGTTAGCCTTCCTTTTTTGTAACTATTATTGCTTGTCTATTAAAACGCACTCCCTGGTATTTTTGACACGCTCTCACCTTCATCTGCACCCGAGTGTCTTAATGAGCTAAGTTCCCGTGGACTGTTTGTGGTTTGTGGACGCATTTAGGATTACTTCATTTTAAACACCAACTGTCGGACAATTTGCCTATCCGGTTACTTCGCATTCAAGGTAAGAGGGAATTTTTATGGCAATTTGTGAGCAGTAGCGTATACATTCCAATCCATTTGATCGCTTTTTATGATGTTTTTGGACTTGGAGGATGGTTTCATCAACTCAACCGTCTAAATACACGTCACTGAAATTATTGATTTTGCGTTGTTGAGTGATCCACCTGTTATTGCCGGGTGCGACTTAACAATTGCTGTTTTCGATGCACCTAAACCGGCCGTTAATTTCAACTGTCGACCATGTATATATTTGTTTACTTCCTGAAAATCGGTCTTCCGTTTTGCGAACTAGCTTGATACATTCCACCACAACCCCATTATGACCATTGCAGGACTGTTAGTCCCCAAGTTTTGCAACAAAGTACATTTCTTGATTACGTTCTCAGACAGCATCACCAGTTGGTCCAGGACAGATGATAGCGACCTTCTCCAAACCAAGTCGGCTCTCGCACACGCTGATATGCAAACATGTTGTGGGCGGCCTTGAACAACTTTTGACAAAAATAACAGTTACCGCTTACCAAGTCCATAATTCTGTAGAGTTCCTGGGAGATGAAGTCTGCAGTATCGCCTCTTGATGTTTGTCCGACACAATCCGAATCAGATCACTGAGATAAAAATTACCGTTAATTTATAAGGTTTAAAGACAAATACTTTTTAAATGAGGCACACAAGTGGTTGGTTAGATGAAATCACAGCCAATTATTCACACCTCGCCTTTGCGCTGATCTTACTGAACATGTTTGACTTCTTCCCAGGCAGAAACGACGTACCATCCTCCTGCAGAGTATCCCTCGTCGCTTGAATGAATGACAAATAGTTTAATTATCAGTTCCATGCTTGTCTGGGCGCAACCTTCCAATTCTGGAACTGCGACATTAGCCTTCCAAAGCCGATTGCGAAAACTACGGCGACTTGACAGTAAAATCGGTAGCCGAAGTACTTTTGAGAACTAGGCCGAGCCGTTTCAACCATTTTGGTTTACCGTCCACAGAGTTGGCCTGTCTTTCTAGAAAGACGCAATGGCTGTCGTTTCGTCTTATCCTCCTAAGTGACCTTCGGCTGGCTATAACGGGCTACTTTGTCTCGGCTTGAAACTTCGGGTTAGGGAGGACACCTCACTTAAATCAGCGTCAGCACTGCTTGTCATGCCCAGACACATTATATCAGTAGGAAACAATCGAAAGTTTGATCACGTGCCTAATGTTAGGACACTGCTTTTTTGTTGTCAGTGACTTTCATTTCCCCTCAACATCTTCAACACATTTATTTTAAAAGGTCTGTGGGAGGTTTCAGTATTCATATAGTAATTATTGATTAGGATTAAGGCTTATCCCCCAGTTTGACTGCTAAAGGACTGATTACTGGTGAAGTATCACGTCGTTTCCCAGGTGCGGTAGCAACTAAGTTTATGGTACCGGTTGTAGGTGTAATGACACGCTGCAGAGGTGCCAGAAATCCGTCAACTTGAATGAACCACGCGTTATCCTCGGCAGTTGTGTAGCTCGCCGGTATAGTGTTTCAAGGTCGGATCGCGCTGGAAACGGTCAGGTGGACGCGAAAAGTTAACAGGTTTTCGTGAAACATTAAAGTGCGCATTTCACGACAAATATATGGATTTTAATCGAGAAAGTAGCTGTGTTGTGG
The DNA here is from genome assembly GCA_014338405.1 of Paragonimus skrjabini miyazakii. NCBI lineage: Eukaryota > Metazoa > Platyhelminthes > Trematoda > Plagiorchiida > Troglotrematidae > Paragonimus > Paragonimus skrjabini miyazakii. The sequence goes on along the minus strand of JTDE01002234.1, from coordinate 87,616 downwards.
TAAAATATATGTCGGTTGAGCCTAAAAATAGCTCACATTAACACTGACGTTAAAAAAACAGGGTTGCATTTTTCTCCCTATAAAACATCACATTGGTCTTCGTAATCCATTCCGCGTTGTGAAAATGCCTTTGTCAAAATTTTCATGGTGGAATGAGCACTCCCATCTCGCAAGAATGCTCACTTCCGCGTGGTATTGAAGATTTACCCGGATTTGTAATTGTCGACCACATTTCGTTTGCAGTGAATTTTACAATACCTATCAAAGTTATTTACCGTTAAGGTTATTTCACTGTTCATGGGTCGATTATCTATCTCTATTATGCCCTCGATTTTGTACACCGTCAGTATTTCGGGTAGACACTGATCGACGGAATGTCATTTTCCAAAAGCAATTACACTTGCCGTTGTCGGATTATTGTTTCCATCTACGGTCCATACGGGAGGATGATCAACTAGGTAGTGTTCCACTCTATCGCAGATAACCTGTGTGTTGTCCAGTTGATTGTTTACTTACAATGTTTGAGTATAGCTTGTCATTTGTACACAACCCAATGTCCAAGTATCTGGCGACCACCTGCCCACATTTGGGTTCATCATTTCTCGGAATGTAACATTGATTCTCACTTTTACCTTTTTCAGTCACAACAGTTCAAACTTCGTGTCGTGGATACCTACGACCCTGATGAAAGAGCTCATATGTACACAAAATGTTGGTATGGCTACACAATTCTGGCTTGGTCAATTGGTCTTGACGCCAGACATGCTCATAACCCGTCATTCAAACAGTGCCACGGACGTATCGCCAACAAAAGCGCCGGGAACGATCGATCCCACAGGGACTTACTTCTTGCTCAAATGTTCTTTCTTCGTAAGCCAACACTCAAAAATGCGAATTCCCCACAGAGCTGACCATGAGAAACTGGCACCAGAGGCAGATAGACTGACCGGACACCTACCAGGTTTCAGGTGGGAGGTCGTTTATTTGAACGAGCTGCGCCGACACCCCCTGAATCTGACAGTAAAAACATTTCTGAAAAGCGTGTCGGTAGAGGTTACCGGACGTTATGGGTTTGCGTCATAGTCTAGATGACGTTCCGGCACAGGCATACGGTTTGGAAAGCATAATGTCACCGAATGGAGTTTAGAAGTTTCATGCTACGTAAGTCCCGAAAAGAAGCAATTAATGTTGCAATTGACGTCCCGCCAGTGTACGAGCTCAATCTGGAACGTGACATTATAAAACACTACAAATGGTTTGATGATTGTTCTCATAGTAGATTCCTCTAAAGAAAGATAATCGGGGCTTCACTTGTTATAGTGGCAAGACCATATCAAAATATTGGGGATTAGCAGACACGTTTATGTCGCAGTTGCAAAGCGTGTACCGCTCGGTTCATAGAGTGTCCGATCTCTTTTCTAACGCCACGACCTCGGCCTTGGCGAACGAGGACGTTACTCCCCTTGGAGCCCAGCGGACAAGAACTATTTTAGACATCATGGAGCCAACAAAACACATACTATTCACCCAACAATCTTAGAACCCTCAGGGAAAATTCTGGCTTCGTGTTTCACCGTATCTTCAGCTTCGCACTGAATCTATGTGTAGTCGTGAGAGACTGAACGGAAGACACAGAAATCATCGACCGGTAAACCAGGTTAGCATCGGCAGTAAAATCTCTGGACATGTACAACGACAAAAAATCCGCAGGTTCCACTGTACACAGGCATTTCCAATTTCTTTGAGTATGGCCTTCTAATAGGTTTTACAGACCTGCTAACGCTTTTAGACGCCATCACGGAGAAGGTAGATAGAGGAGAGTTTGCTAAACATATGTTGGAGGTTACATGAGGCGAGAGCACTGATTACAACCTGTATGTGGGCCCAGAACATTTCCAACCGAAAGTTTGCGTGAAGTGATAATGTCGGAATTAGTGCCTGGAAAAGGAACTTCGTTGATCTAAGTACCGTATGGATTAGTCTACACCCCTCTGCTCTTCCTGATGAGCAAACACATGTAACCAACTTGTCCAGCCAACCCGGCTAACTTCAGGTGTCCTAGTGACAGCTCTCATGGCATCGACGATATACATCATATGGCCTTGTGGGAAGCGGCCGGACGACTTGCTGATCCACATAGTTTTCTGTTTACGCAATCCGCCTCCCAAGGAATAGAACCCAGCAGCCGGAAAACCGCTAGCATCCCACCCGTTTTCAAGGGTGGTAGGTGTAATTGTCCCCCTGATGGCAGACAAATTGCATTGTTATCGAGCGCCTTGAATCGCTTCATAAATGCCTCACTTCTCATGAGTTTTTCCTAATGCACAACACGGATTTCACAAGGGCTGTTCGTGAACCCACAAATCTGCTGTTAGCCACCCATCAGTGGACGAAGGCGGTTGATAATGACAACAGAATAGACGTTGTATATCTCGACTTTGCTAGGGTATGCACTCGCGTGAACCATGTTATTTTAGTCGGCGCGCTCACCCATTATGGGGTACAAGGTAACCTTCTCAGTCGCTTGAGTCTCATCTTGCTAAGCATCTGTACAGGGTGCGTGCTAATGGTGTAATCTGTACCCACAGGCCCAGCCCCATTAGAATACCTGAAGGTTCACTTCTTGGCCAGCCATTATTCTTTATATTTGTCAGTCACCTCACTCTTTTAGTCACCTCCTCGTTATCACTGTTTGCCGACGTTTGCTGTTGGCGTACCGTCAACAGTACCAACGATTCTCTCACCTTACAAGAGGACCTTAATGCTCTACTGGATTGGTCGCGAGTGAACTGACTTGACTCTAATGTTCGTAAGTGTAAAGTTGCGCACATTTGCAGCTTTCTGAACACCATGTATTACCTCAGTGGGTACCCGCTTCAGCCAGTTTTTATCCGGAAGGACATATTAACCACTGTTTTGCACACTCTTAAGCTCTACGAACGTTGGAGCAAATGTAATCTAGGCTAGCAACACCCTGGCGTTATTAAAACGTCCTCCTGGTCAGTTTGACCCTAGTTGTTTTTAGCTTCTTCATAACAATTTCGTTCAACCGCCTCTGGAGAATGGAATTGTGATCTGGCCACAACATCTCCAAAAGGACAAGTTGCTCCTGGCGACTATGCGACTTCTATCCACTGAAGCAGTCCCGGGGTCTGAAAACTAGACCATAAGAGGAACGGTTGAAATCTTTAAATGTGTACTCTTTGGAGTATGGTCGGCTTGGAGGTGGCTTGTTATTAACTTTTGATAATGAAGTCTCCGGATCACCCGTACCGGCTGATGCTCAACAGAGGAAATAATGACACTGAGTGATCAATCCTAGAACTAGGGGTCCAAAATAGCAGGCTAGAATGCAGAAGTAACTTTTTTCCTTACGCGCTTGCAAGCCTTGGAATGTCCTACCAGACCATGCAGTTTCTGCTAACTTCTTATCAAATTTCAAGGCTCGCCTTGAACAAAGTCTGTTGCATCAGTTTGGGTACTGCCCCTTTTGCCCCACTTTAGCCCATTGCTGAGGACCTTGAGATTCCACGCATCGATTTACGGAATTCCCGAAGGCTCTACCTTCTAACTTTTGTTTATAACCCACTGAACCCAATCCATATTACCTGTATGTAGACACAATGACATTTGTTGGGAGAACTTCAAACTCGGGAGTCGTTCGAAGGGATAGCTTGAGCATCGGCGAATGTACGCTGACACAGAGTCTGCCGATAAACATCGTGTAGAAGTCACATCTTATTTAATATTCTCCAGCCGACGCCTGGGTATTTCAGAGGCGTACACGGACAGACAACTAAAATACCAACAAAACAGCGAGTCAGAGTTTTGGGTTCTGAAATTGTTAGGTCATTCATTCCATCTGCCTAGTGTACCCTGAGTGCTACTGAACTACTACCGGCACCTTGTTAGCTGAAATTCGCAATCGCTGATCAATATTCAGCGGCGTGTGTTTCATAACACTGGAAAATAAATCCATCGTACTTAAAACACAGCAGCAAAGTTTGGTCACCACATCTCAGGGCGAACACCACGACCATCGGAGATACAGAAAAACTCAACACGCGCTTGATATTGAGTTTAAATGGTTTAGGTTGCCAAGGTCAACCAATTCTCACTAGAACGAACAAAGGCGCAGGTCCCCTAGCCCGTTTCATCCTGATGTAACAGCATTGAAATTTAGGGGGACTACGGATCAAAAATCAAGAAAAGGAGATGGAAACTGACCGTTTGTTCTAACTTTTAACCAACCACATAGCCAGTTCCCGGTATAATTGCCCGGAAAGATCGCAGAGTTTGCTAACGCAGATGTGCTCGAACATGGGCTAAACTTATGTTGGAATTATCTACTATCTATTGGTTCCTAGTCTGCAGTACAAATTTACTTTTTTTCGTTGAGGTAACTAAGATCTTGTAATGCTCGGAATTAGTGGTTTCAAATAGTCCTAGAAATCGTAGTCGGATTGAAACCTCTCACGCAAGTACTGAGAAGAAGGCTTCGTACTGGTTGCAGTAATCAGTGAATATTCACTAGACAAGAAGCCAAATTTATGGCTGTACAACAGTATCAAGGCCTTCACGAACTATTATTGGCTGGTCGTATTGGCACACACAAAGTCACAAACCGACAGGTAATTGGCGCAATAAAGAACAAAGAAATAGGCGAATAACTGAAGGCATAACATTGAGACTGGTTGTCCAATCCTGATGCAGTATCTTTAACGCGACGTTTGGATGGGCCCCCCGTTGAATATTCTATTGTGTCGGGGTGAGGATAAACGGTGAATCAAGTAAATATTCACCACAGACCCATATTATGCCATTTCTTTTTTTACTCTAACCCCTGTAGTGACCTAGAGATCCCCCTGGTCAGCTAGATGTACGATGCATAGAATTCCACCCGAAATCCGGCAATTATTCGTTTCGAGGGATCCAACTTGAATATCGTTCAAAAGGGAAAGCGGTCATCTTGACGCGAATCCTCGTTTTTTAAATTTGTTCAGAAATTTTAAAATCGGAATTTCAGACAAAATACCTACGGTACATCAATTGCTAATAGACAGCGATAATGGAAAAATTTGATTACATCGATTCAGCGTCAAAAGTACCGGTTATGTGTTTTGAAAAATTCTCCGCCATTTTTGCGAAAACAGCCCTTATTGGCGTGGCCCACCTTTTCATGTCTTATAAATGCGACCATTACTATTCCCGATGTGAAATACGTCATTCTATAGTCTGAGAGTGCTTCATTTTGTGGCGTTTTGAAGATGCGGTGGAGATGGCAATATGCGAACGTCCAGTGTCGGCAATCCATTTCACCAAGAACACTAACACAACTGATAGTGAGCTGTGTATGACAACATTTCCAGCTTCCTTGTCTATACGGTATTTATACTATTTCTTCTTGTTTACGAGATTTCCGGTAAATACTGGTCGATGAAACGTCGCTCGTAAAAATGGTTGGAAATGACGCTATCATATGGTTGTTTCCATCTCGGTGTACATGGAACGGCGCAAGAAGAGGGTATTATGTATCATTCTATTATTGAGAATCTTCAAAAGTGAATTCTATTCATCCTACTGCATTGTTTCTAGCTAGATTGAGGTCATTTGTTGTTCATACGAAATAGTATACGGAAACAGATAAACTCAAGCTGCCTTCCGATCACTGGGAGGTATATCTCTCATCCATTCACACTGAGATGGTTAGAATGCTAATAATCTATCGCAGTGCAGTCCAGTTGACTTAAACGATGATCAGCGTCGAAGTATGCATTCACACTAGTAGCTGCTCCATCCTCATTCATTTGTGCTATGGACAAAGTCTGAGAATGCAGTATGCGTTCACACCAGTAGCTGCTCCATCCTCATTCATTTGTGCTATGGACAACGTCTAAGAATGCAGTATGCGTTCAAACTAGTAGCTGCTCCTTCCGAATCACATTTACCATGAACAATTTGTAAAACGACTTTTAATGCGACAAGTGATGATAAACCTGTATTTGGAACGGTTGGGGTGCATGGTAATAACCATCTTTGCTTCCGGTGATTATCATTGACTGGAATATTTTTCTGCACTGCGATAGATAATTAGCATTCTAACCATCTCAAGCAATAAAATGATGTATTTCACATCGGGAATTGCAATGGTCGCATTTATAAGACATGAAAAGTTGGGCCACGCCAATAAGGGCTGTTTTCGCAAAAATGGCGGAGAATTTTTCAAAACACATAACCGGTACTTTTGACGCTGAATCGATGTAATCAAATTTTTCCATTATCGCTGTCTATTAGCAATTGATGTACCGTAGGTATTTTGTCTGAAATTCCGATTTTAAAATTTCTGAACAAATTTAAAAAACGAGGATTCGCGTCAAGATGACCGCTTTCCCTTTTGAACGATATTCAAGCCGGATCCTTCGAAACGAATAACCGCAGTTTGGTCGCATGCTTGTCAACCTGTAATCGACAGTGGCGACGCACACTTCTGGCTTACTCACGTGCTCGATGTTCGGGTCCATTTTCTCCCGAGCTGCTTTCGCGCATCAGTGTTGTTTAAACGCCGGTTGAGACCCACTGTAATCGTCGTATATTATATGTCCGGTGTCCTGCGATAATTTGTATTCTTATTTCGCGTCAGATATTGGTTGCGTGTACCTAGGAAACGTTCATTTCAATGCACGTACGTACTAAAACTGATGAGCCCGAATACTTTGTAATAATCTGCAGGTATATTTGTATTTTCTAACGTAAGTTAATGGTATATTTTCATCTATTTATCTAATTTTAATATATGTTTCCGTCAAAGTCGTGTGGGAACAGGTTTTTAGTTTGATAGACGTTTCTGTCAGCGCACTTTCCGTTACGATCGCGCCTTCTAAGGAGAAGTACCCTCAGTGTTCGTTCGCACAATTTGATGCTAATTATGCTTTGCGAAATGTTACCACGGAACTAACGAAGATCAGCCACGTAGTCGATACTATCTCACCTCACATCATAGACCGGATGGGCGACACTTTGGAGCTGCCAGGCTTAGTAAAGCCATACGGCCAGCTTGAAGAGCCCATCATCAAGCGCATCAGCCTTGCTGATCTTTAACGCATCGCGCAGCTGCCGAGCGCTATCGAGCAAGGAAATCGGAAACCTTCACAGTTTCTACGCCATATGCGGCGTCTAGCTGGTTCAACTCGGCTTGAGGAGTCTCCCTTGTGGGAAACATGGATCCAGCTACTGTCTATGGACATACAAAATATCCTTAGTGCCAACCCCTGGGTGGCTATGTCGCAGCGAACCGACACCCCCGACCGCATTTGGGAGACATAAGAGAGGCGAGTGTCCCAGGTTTCCATGCCACTGTCGGGGTCACTAGCACTCTTGACCGACCGTGCGAAGCAGTTCACACGTCAGATCCAGCCACTTAGCAATTGAAGGTCGCACCAGCATTCAATCTCACGTAAATCTAACAAAGGAGCCTATAGGAGGAGAGTAGTGTCCACGAAAAGTGTCAAACCCGGCAGTTTTGTGGTCATGCTAGCTTCTATCGCAGCCCCTGTTCCTTCTCCAAGAAGGATCAGGAAAACTGGCCGCCCAACGCGTCGCAGCGACCGACGGTGCGGCCCCCCGAAGTCGCCTGCTCTTCATTCAAAACGGCGAATCGGAAGTTCACTACCTCATCGAAAGTGGTGCAGAGATCAGCGTTTTTCCACCGGATTCTCGCGGACGATTTACGCAGGTGCACTAGACTCTATGAGCAGCGAACGGTACGCCTATTAACGACTACGGCCAACGTTTACGTACGTTGATTTTAGGTCTCCGCCGCACTGCGCAATGGCTTCTCACTGTTGTAGACGACCAAATGCCAATCATTTGCATCATTTTTCTGGAACATTTCGACCTACTAGCCGACGCTTGGCACCGTCCGCTAGTTGACAATAAGACGAGACTTTGATCTGCGCGGTTCCAATCAGCCCCATGTACCGCCTAGTCACCACAAATACTTATGATTCTCTTGTTAAACAATTTCCCACCGTCTTTAAAGAGCCAGCTTTGCTGCCGCCAGTAACGGGTGCAATGCAGCACCATACGGTCATCGCTGTCCCGCCGATGTTCGCTAAAGCCCTCGTTTAACACTGGATAAACCAAACACAACGCTCGCCGAGTTCGAACACATGTTCGAGCTTGGAATTATTCGCCCTTCGGATAGCCCCTGGGTTTCGCCCTCCATATGGTGCCGAAAAAGTCAGGAGGCTGACGTTCATGTGGAGATTATCGCGCGCTCAACAACGTCACGGTACCACATACGTACCCCATCCCGCGTATTCAGGATATCACAGCTAGCCTGACAGACACCAGTGTGTTCTCAGAGCTTGATATGGCTCGCGTCTACTATCAAATCCCAGTCGCCGCCGACGACATCGCCACGACAGTAGTGGTTACAACATTCGGCTTGTTAGAATATTTGCACATGTCGCCCAAACGTTACAACGGTTTATCGACGATGTTCCAAGAGGCTGGGATTTTGTCCACACCACATCGAAGACCTTTGTTGGCAAGCTCCTCCTCCAAAGAGCCCAAGAATCAACTGCGAATACTCTTCGAACGGTTTGCAGCCTATAACGTCACCGTCAACGCGGATAAGCACAGCACGTTCGGTGGTCAGTTATTAGGTATCCACTCGGCCGTTCGTCACTTTGGATGCGCCATCGAAGGTCACTAGTTTGCGACTATCACCCATCACTAATTGTTTGTGTATGTCTTTCGTAATCCTTCCGAGTATCACTCATCCGGCGAAGTGCGCCACTCGGATTTCATCTCGCAATTCTTGACTGACGTACAACAGGTCTCTGGCGGTGACAGTATTGTAGCCGACGTTCTGTCACGTGTATCTGCACTTGTTGATCACGATATCGTTAACCTGTGAACTATGGTCGACACAACGTACGGAGAATGATCACCGCGCTCCTAACCAGTATTCGTGATTGAACTTCGCGGACCTCCCGCTATCGACAGCATCTGGAAATGTCCGTGCGAAACAGCCGCTGAGCAACCTCGTCCAAACGCATCATCATCAATGGACGTCGCAATTTCGCCGACGACACCAACACCTAAATGTCTCACAGAGGATTGGCCCTCATTAGGTCTTATTCGGCTTCAGCTCTATAAAAAAGGAAAATTGCAAACGATTTTACAAAACCCAAGAAATCGCAAGCTGTTTTTTGGAAATACCGAAAAAGGGGTTTTGATGCACGTCCACATTATCTACGTTCGCCAGGTGAGTCTGCCGTTCATGTATACGCATAAATCCACCTCGTCTGCATTCCTTTTTTATTTACTTGATGAGTCGATCGAAGCGTTTCGACTATGTTTAACCCCGGGACCTCGAAGTGCAAACATTTTGCTTCACTATTTGTTTCGACATCGTATAAGAGAACACTCCAGTAAAAGCTCGCTAGGAAGTGCTGGCATTAGTACCCTGCCACTTGCAGTGTCTGAAAATTGCAGTACCAACCTCAAGCTGGTGCAGCAAGAACTAGGACATGCCGAGTGTGGCTGATCACAGTTGATTCTCTCGTTGATCAAAGGATTGTGTTCGCAGCACCCTTCTGGAGGGCTGTGTAGCAACTTGGAGATAACCCCGGTCTGCCCGATGCACGATGTGTAAAATTCCTCCCAGAATCGTAATTCACACTGTACATAGGTTTGTAAGGATCTTTGGCTACCATCTGTTCGCTGCATGTCATTGCGTGTGTTTGTTTGCATGCTTGTCAACCTGTAATCGACAGTGGCGACGCACACTTTTGGCTTACTCACGTGCTCGATGTTCGGGTCCATTTTCTCCCGAGCTGCTTTCGCGCATCGGTGTTGTTTAAACGCTAGTTGAGACCCACTGTAATCGTCTTATATTATATGTCCGGTCTCCTGCGATAATTTTTATTCTTATTTCGCTTCAGATATTGGTTACGTGTACCTAGGAAACGTTAATTTTAATGCACATACCCACTAAACTCCTTCATCAATGATCAAACGCACTGAAAATTCTGTTAGTGGTCCGGTTAATCTTTTTATCATATCACACAAGCATTATGATTTCAATAGGAGTGCGCCTTCATCGGATATTAGATTCGACGGTGGACTGAAGTCTCCTTTTTGTCATGCGTTCCGTGTTAGCACACAAGCATTGCCACCATTTAGATGAAATCCACATATGAAAAGTGTAGTGATCGGCGATTGTGTGCCTTCTCTAAGGATCCCGGCTGTAATCGTGTTTTTCTGCTTGTTTGTTCTGTACGCATGATTCCGTGTTCGCATGCTTTAGAAGATCTGATACGAAGTCACTGCCACTTTCTTCAGTCGTGCAACCAATTGCACACAGAGAATGTTTGCTCTTTTCTTAATGACTCATCTATTATTTCGTTCTTCGAGGTCGTTTAACGGAGCCTTTTTGAGCGTTGTTTAACGCACTCGAAGGTTCCACGCACATTTCGCCTGGCGCGGTTTTGAGTGCCGCCAAATGGGCTGCGGTCCACCTCGCGCTTCTTATCTTTCTCCTCTTAGTTGCTGCCGTTGATCTCAGACTAGGCTAGAGCCAACCACTTATAATATTTCCAAACACTGATGGAAATATACTGTTTATTTCCAAACCTCACTGCCTTCTCTAGTTCGATGCCTGTTGAGACTACTTTTCGATTGTTCTTCAGGAAAGAAGTATTAGATTGTTAGTGGACGGGGGTCCAGCGCATGCCCACTTGTCCACTACAAAAGTCTGGATTTCGGCTGGATTCGAACCAACGACACAAACCCCATTCTTAAACGCCGCAGGTGCCCTAGCAGCTGAGCTACGAAACCACACCGGAAGCTCAAAAGTTTCACATCCCAGACCTAGTTATCCACTCAACCAACTGTGTCATATAGAATCCACCAAATGATCCGGCCGATTGACTGTCCAAAGAAAATTTCTCGATCAGTTCACGCCGGAATTCACCAACGCGACCGTTGAGCATTGACACTGAAGTTCTGATAAGTATCCAGCCGAAGTCCAGACTTGTCCCGAATGGATCTCGTCTAACTTATCAAATCTGCCGAACTACTTATCAGTGCCATATTTCTCAATAGTTTTCTGTATCAACGTACTTCTTCCGTAAACTGACTGAATATCCCGAGTGGACTGGGGGTAATTTTGGTCTCAAACATATAACCCATGTACGAATTGTTAAACATTTGACAAACGATTTTCGTGAATCTTTATGAGAGGACCTTATGTGCGTTAAAAAACAAAGGCGCGCTACCATAACTTTTCACCCAGAAATACTAACCAAAACTTTCAAAAAAAGATTTAAAACTTTCCGAGTGCAGATGTTTGCCAAGTAGTTTCTTACGGGCAACGCCAAACTGATATGCGGATTTTGTTTGCATGTATTAAATTTGCTCCATCGGAAGCGGTGGCGGTTCGCTGTAAGGTATTGCACGCCCGTTGTTTACCACGTTTTCCGTCTCGTGTTTACTTTTGATCTTTAATGTTTTGGTTCGTTTTTGTGTTGTTTTAGATAACTTGGCTTGATGGCTCATTTTGAGGATGATTGTTTCGATACGGTTGACGCAGGCGCATGCCAGATGGAGCCCAAACAAACTAGCGCTTTGCGATGCAATGGCTTTGTTATGTTAAAGAGCCGTCCCTGTCAAATCACATTCATGTCCACGTCGAAAACTGGGAAGCACGGGTCCGCCAAGGTTCATATTACTGGCGTTGATATTTTCACTGGGAAAAAGTATGAAGAACAGAACCCATCTACAGCCACTATGATGGTACCTAAGATCGCCCGCAAGGAATATCAGCTTATCGACATAAAAGATGGCTTTCTTTCGTTAATGGGAGATGATTTGGTTGTAAGAGAAAATATCCCACTGCCTGATGGTGATCTCGGTAAGGAAATTTGTGAAAAGTGGGAAACTAAAGGAGACGACGACGTTGTTACAGTAGGTTTTTTTCCTGCTTCTTCATTATTTTAGGTCTGGGTTGTGTGCGCTTGTGGAGAAGAACAAGCTTTTCGTGTCCGTTGTGGACCACAATGAATTGGAACATGTTTTCATACGTTTGTGCTTGTCTACCCCGCTTTCTATTCCATGCTTCCAATGAATATTGTAACAAGTGGAAATTAGATTGATTATATTTTCTCCAACCGTCCCATTGGATGATAAGCTGGTCTCGTTTTGTACTCAGTAGGGTTCAGATGTCTCTCCCTCTATTTTATGGTCATAGGTCGCACAGACATGTTCGTCCCAGGCTTTTCTGCACTTGGCGATTATCCATGCATGTTCGGCGACGTCTAAAATTAGTAGGTGTATTTATTTTTGCTTACCAGTGTTGCGCAAGAACTTTCCCGTATAGTCCGATACAGTGTGTTTGATTGGGTCGTAGAAACCGTCTCCTGTATCGTAACAACCGTTTGGTATTTCTCTCGCTGGTTCTTTGTCCACTAACTGTGATCGACCTGCGGGGTAGGGTGAAAGAACAAATAGTTGAAGCTTAACAAGATTTTTGGTTGAGGTTCTTACTCTAGTGTTTTATCATTCTCGGAACTTCAGGTCTCAGTTTGTTTATCAAAGCAATTGTACTCTGCAACGGTTGGCCTGTTCTGCTGGTTAATCGTAGGCTGTGCCTTGGTTTTAGTACTAACATGTGATGGAGTTATCACTTTGTAGGTTGGTGTTGACAGCCTTCAGGGAAACCGTGCAATATATGCTGTTCTGGTTCGTTACACCAACGACTGTTTATGTTCGGAACTGTTGTCATTAGTAAGCTGGAAACGTGAGTTAACACGACCTGTCGGAAACAAACTAGGTTCCTTTGCACGAGTGATGAAACCCGAACCAGGTAGTCAGTTTGCATTCCTTAGCAACTGGTTATCCTCGACTTAAGCATCGCAACCCATACATTAGATTTTGCCCTGACCTATACTGCTACCTTGACATGATGTTCGGGCTTGCGTGTTGTTTTGATCCTGTGGGCCATGCTGACTAGGACTGCGTCCTTCCAGACACAACCGTGTCAGACGAGGAGCAGTTGCACTTTTTGACCGCGTACGAGGCCTGATTCCATGAATATACAACGGAGCTATGTTTATAGTTGCGGTACTGCTATCTTCCAACTTAGAAAGGAGAGGGTTAGAAAGGGTACCCTCAGACAAAGAGCACTCCGATCGCCCAACGGTTGGTTGTGGCCGCCGACGTACTCTCCAGTGCGGTCGAAAAATATCCAGTATCCTATAGGCCTGATGTAGCTTCGAATACATCTGCTGCGCACAACATTAACTAGAGTAAGGCATTAATGTCCTATCCACTGTGCCCTTGGATTAGGCAAACTACTCACTGCCAAGTGCGTCATACCGTTGAGTCATTGGCTCCAGGTATGGTTCCCCTTGAAAACTATGTTTCTTGTTGTATCACAAGTCAGATGTTCGAGTGAGAGATTGGGAGTGGGTTCTTTCAAGCCAACTTTCTTCGACAGCATAAACGACCGGAAAGTGTCAGAAGTTATCATACTTCTGACAGTGACATTATTCACCCATCCCCTATTACTTTGCCCCCTGTCTTCTATCGTCCCTGTGCTACCGGGCGATGCTAGTTTTTTGAGGACCAGATAACTGGCAAACATGAGCGCCTTTAATGTCCCTACTCTCCGATAAATCGGTCAGCAAGCTGCTTCGGCAAGTACACTCTCAAGACTGGAGCTTGGTTTATGCTTTGTGTAGGAGACGCAAGTCTGCGATTCTAGCACCGTTATCCATTTGATATCACTTTCACATAACTGTCGATCCAAACGATCCTCTTTTATATTCTGTGGCGGTGCCGAAGCTGAATATTGTGGTCAATTTGGAGTGGGAATCGCACTGAGTTCCAGAGCACATCAATGTTTGCTCAGCTGCATTTTAGTAACGCCCTGGTCGGTAGATTTAGTACCACCCACTGAGACTGAGGTTCGCAATTGCATCTCGGCTCTCAATCGTAATAAGGCTGTCCGTCCAGATGATCTCGTGCCCGCACTTTTTAAAGAAGGTGGAGAGGTGTTAGTTGAGGCCTTGACTCAGCTGTTTCAACTTGTGTGGATGACGGAGACCATCCCTTCGTGCTGGAGTCACTCGATAGTAGTTACTATATTCAAGAAGGGAGCCCGGGTCTTTTGCGAAAACCATAGGGTAATTACTTTGACCCTAGTCATTTCAAGGGTTCTAGCATCCATTGTACTTCGTCGACTCATTGAAGTTCGGGATGCAAACATTAGGAAAGAACAGGCAGGGTTTCGTCCTGGCCGGGGATGTATAGATCACATTTTTACTCCTCATCAAATTCCGGAACAGTGTCGTGTATACCGCCGGCCAACAATTGCCGTATTTCTCGACTATAAAGGTGCGTTCGATTCGGTGAATCGATCTACACTTTTAGAGTCGCTTAAACGCAAGTGTGTACCGACTAAGTATGTGAACATACTGTCGGCGCTTTATTCCCATACTTCTGCTCAGGTTAGGACTTACTGCGAACTGTTTGACAATTTCAGTACCAGGAACGGCGTACGTCAAAGTTGTACCCCCCATTTCACCATTTTTGTTCAATTTCGTTATAGACAAAATAGTGGAGAACTGTCTGCGGTAGTCACAAGATGCCGGCGTGGATCTCCTACCTGGTGGAAGACTGACTGATCTTGATTATGCTGATGACAAGATGTTGCTGTTTGACAACTTTCAAACAACGCTAAATGCATTTCAACCACCTCGGGTGGCCTTCCTCAGGAGTGTTGTAATCGAAATCACACCAACAATTACAACACTCCTGAGGAAGGCCACCCGAGGTGGTTGAAACGTAGAGTATTACAACTTGCTCATAACGTTGTGTTACTCTCAATCCATTTATCAATAACATGTTAAACACGACGCCCAAACTGTTTGACTTCATGCGTACAAAATTTGGTGCGGATATCTTACAACGCTAAATGCAGTTTCACGTTGTGCTAAATATTTCGGAATGCGCTTTGCAGCCTCGAAATGCAAAGGCGACAGAAAGGGGTTGGCTACTGTAGATCGGGTTCGTCTTCCGGACTGGAGCCCTCGCGACACACAGGGTCGGTGGATTGAGATGTTAGGTGAGATGGCGGCTAACCGAGCTAAGTAGCGTGAATGTTGTTGTTGTTTGGTCAAGTTGTCTGTGAAGTGAGTGCACTTAATGACGCGGGGCAGTGAAAGCCGTCAGGAAGCTGTCTTGCTAATGACGCCTTACCTTCACTTACAGCTCGGTTATTTGTTTGCAAGGTGTAGGCGCCTTGATGTTGTATGTTTGAGTGTAGACGTAGCTATTTTTTAGTGGTTAGGTCCCCTTTCCTTTTTTTCTTCTCTCTTCCTATATCATCATCAATCATCATAGACAGCAATACATCAGTGATTCACATTGATGCTTAACTGCCACACAACCATGAAGAAGAAGAAACAAACCCTGTTTAGGATGAGAGAAGAAAAAAGAGGGTTTGCTTTGTCTTCTTCGTGGTTGTGTGGCAGTTAAGCATCACTGATGTATTGCTGTCTATGATATAACGATGATACATTCTAGTGGACGCTGTCAGACTCAATATATCAGTTGCAGTCTGTTGACGCAAATCAGAAAAGCGCTGTTTTCATTATTTCGACGTATGCTCCAACAGGTGGCTGTTCCGGAGCTACCAAGAATGTGTTCTATGATGCCCTTGTTGGTCTTCTAAAGTAGACTAAACGTAATAGCGGATGATTTTAATGCTCAGCTTGGTCGTTTCTCTTCAGAGGAGAAGCGAATGGGAGATTCGTTTGGTGTCCGGGCACAGCGCACCGACAATGATGGAAGACCGCTGCAGCTCTACGCATCCCATGATCTCCATTTTTTGGGCGCCGCACTCCACCACAGGAGGAGGCACTGTGTTACATATAGACCTCCATGTGCTCAGCTGTAGACACAGCTCGATCACATAGAAGTCAGTTACAGGTACTGCCACTCTGTTAAAGCCTGTCGTGCATTTTGGATCAACCACTTGGATTCGGACCATGCTGTTGTGGGTGTCGGTTTTCTTTTATCGTTTTTCCAGAGGACACGCTTGTAAATTCGAAATACTTGGCTGACATTCGAGCGATAAGAGTGTAAGAAACGCTTACCAGAAAGCATTGGTGAATAAATTGCTCAGTTCGAGTCAGGTGAAAGAGCCTAACGAATACTGGGGACAAACCACAGCAGCTGTGAAGTGTTGTCCGGAAGGAGCTGCGACTTTGCGAGAGAACCGGATTTCTGTCACGCCTTATGAATTGGCGTCGCTCGATTCCACGTGGTTCTAAATATGGTGAGGTCGAGAGTTCAGACGCAAGCTGATCAAGAGCGTGTGCAAACACCGTAAGCGCTACTTGACCGAACAGTTGAAAGAGATGGAAAGAGCCTTTGTATCTGGGACTAGCAGAAGGCTTTTTTCACTGATTCTTAATTGTACTGGCCGTCGAGTTGGTACAAGTGAAATTATTTATGAAAAGGATAGTTCGCTTGTCACCAATAAATCGCGCCGATTTGTCAGATGGGCTGAACATTTTGAGGTACAGTCCAGTTGTCCTCAACCAGACCATTTGGAGGACGGGACCCGAGTAGTCAGTTATTACGTTCCATTCGGCCCTCCATCGGGAGCAGAAGTGGCACTGGAGTTTAAGTTTTCGTGGCTTAATATGGCTCTTCATCCAGACCTCCCCAAAACTGATGAAACTCTTCCAGACTATTTGGGAAACTGAAGGGGTAATTCGTGATTGGTGCTTATCAGCAGTAATCCCCGTTTTCAGAAAAGGAGCCCGAGGTCTATGAGGCAACCACAGAGACAGCAGTGTGGTATCTGTTGCTTCCAAGTTATTCACTGGGCTCATTTTACGTCGGCTCACCAAGCGCAGAGGAAGTCAGATACGCGAAGAACAGACCGAATTCTGATCTAGTCAAGGGTGCGTTGATCATATTTTTACCTTGCGACGGATCTTGAGATATCGATATTCTTACGGGTAGGCGACGGTCGTGTTCTTTTTACTCTTAAAGCTGCGTTTGATTCGGTTGTTTGTAACGTTCTCTAAAACTGCTTTCTTCGTGAGGGAGTACCAGAAAAGTACGTAGATTCGTTGAGATCACTGGGTGCTCACTCTACAAACTGGGCGAGTTTACGGACAACTCCCTAGGTGGTTGGTCACTTTTGATGGTGTTATTTGGGGTGTCTGTTCTCGCTCTTATTAAGCAATTTCGTCATGTACGACATTCTGGAGGGTGAACTTGAGGAGTCCAGCGAGCTTCGTGTTGGGCTTCCACCTGGCGTTAAATTGACCGATCTGTAGTATGTGGGTGACATCGTCTTACTTAACCCCTCTGCCGAAGACATGCTGAACAAGGCGTGACCGAGATAGTTTGTATAGAATGTGTTTCGCACCTTCAAAGTGCAGTGATTCTTCAAGACTAAAGCATTTACTCTCCTAACTTCTTTATTTCAGTTGGTCCACTTGAAAATGTGGGCAGTTTCATACACTATCTCAGCCCGTGATACTGCTGATGAGGTGTCAGCCAGGGTAGCAAAGGCACAAAATATCTACCGACCTGCATCATATATAGCGTCGAGACAACGTTCGGTTATCGTTGAAAGGAGGGGTATGTGATGCTTGTGTACGTTCTGTTTTGCTTTATTCTTCGGAAACGTGGTCTGTTCATAGCGAAAACGTCAACCGACTTTCTGTGATGGACTATCGTTGTCTCCGCCAATTAGCCCACACTGAGTGGACTAATCACGTGAGCGATGTGGCAATTCACCGGCACACATTCCAGAACATTCCGGATGCGCGATCAATTGGTCAACTAATCGCGTTGCACAGCCTGTGATGGTTAGGTCACGTACTCCCTATGCCAGCCAGGCGTTTGCTGTGTCGGGCATCGCATACTGAGACCACCAATAGTTGAGTGAAACCACGTGATGGTCAAGCAGCATGGTCACGAATTTTAAAGACACTGCTCCACTGACCGCAGTGGGCAGGTATCGCTTGACTGGTTGGATCCTCGTGATCATTCAAACCGCTGGTTACAGACGCTATCTGAGATGGTAGTGTGCCACCGTCAATGGCGTACTTACACCCATACCATTTCTAGTATTTTTTTGCTCAGTTTTACTTCACTGATTTTCAACCTAAGCAACGTTTTCTTCTAGGATATTGAACGTCATTGTTGAGATATGCGGTAGCCCGTCACAATACCTTCTGATCAGGTTTTCAGTTGCTATTATTAGAATTTGGTTATATATTCACAGTAAGACTGGGTTTGGTGCCTTGTGTTTAAAACCGCGGTCGCCATCACCGCTGGCTTATTTCGAGTCTGAAGTGCAAATTTCTCATATGAATGGCTCGAAAATCACAAAAAGTACACCATAGTACTTTCCAGGCTGGATTCACCATTATAGGATCCATCGTCATCATCATAGATAGCAATACGTCAGCGGTTCACACTGATGCCTAACTGCCACATAACTACGAAGAAGAAAAAAGCAAACCCTGTGTAGGAAGAGAGAGCGATAGAGAAAATGGGATGGGAAGGGACCTAATTGCTAAAAACAGCGTTTATATTTCAAAACTTGGGCGTCAAGGTGCCTACACTTTGCAAACAAACAACCAAACTGTAAGTAAAAGTAAGGCGTCACCAGCAAGACAGCTTCCTCGCGGCTTTCACTATCCCGCATCATTGAATGCACTCACTCCACAGACAACTCGGCCAAACAACGACACTGAACTGGGCTAGTCGCCATATAATCTAACGTCTCAAGCCACCGACTCTGGAAGTCGCGGGGGCCTCGATCTGGGAGACGAACACGATCTACAGTGGCCAATCCCTTCGTGAACGATTTCGTTTGTCTACACCAGGTCATCATCTGTCCACCTCGCGCCAGTCGGCCGCAGCGTTGGCAAACAGTGCTCGATGTGGCAAACGAATAGCTGGCATCCTTAGTACATGACCTAACCATCTAAGTCTGTGCAAGTGTAAGGACTGAACGAAAGAGCTCGTTTGACAATCGGTGCCAAACACTCGCTTCCTAACCTTCTAGTTGCTCCCTCACTGGTGCCGCCCGATACGAGCGACTGACATCAGTGGTCAAATACCTAATGACGGTTCACGTCCTCTACCCTGAAGGGCCAGATTTCGCTGCCATATGGTAATACAGCCGTCACTGTTGTCTGATATACGCGACCTTTAAGCTTCAGAGAGATACCTTTCTGTCGCCATAGATGCCAGATTAGCGAACACAGCCCTAGCCTTGGAAATACGCGTCTCTAGTTCATACCCTACACCTCCGTCGCCGCCGCCGATGCAGCTTCCCAGG
>JTDE01002234.1:30367-67777 GCA_014338405.1 Paragonimus skrjabini miyazakii | reverse complement strand
AAGGCCACCCGAGGTGGTTGAAATGCATTTAGCGTTGTTTGAAAGTTGTCAAACAGCAACATCTTGTCATCAGCATAATCAAGATCAGTCAGTCTTCCACCAGGTAGGAGATCCACGCCGGCATCTTGTGACTACCGCAGACAGTTCTCCACTATTTTGTCTATAACGAAATTGAACAAAAGTGGTGAAATGGGGGGTACAACTTTGACGTACGCCGTTCCTGGTACTGAAATTGTCAAACAGTTCGCAGTAAGTTCTAACCTGAGCAGAAGTATGGGAATAAAGCGCCGACAGTATGTTCACATACTTAGTCGGTACACACTTGCGTTTAAGCGACTCTAAAAGTGTAGATCGATTCACCGAATCGAACGCACCTTTATAGTCGAGAAATACGGCAATTGTTGGCCGGCGGTATACACGACACTGTTCCGGAATTTGATGAGGAGTAAAAATGTGATCTATACATCCTCGGCCAGGACGAAACCCTGCCTGTTCTTTCCTAATGTTTGCATCCCGAACTTCAATGAGTCGACGAAGTACAATGGATGCTAGAACCCTTGAAATGACTAGGGTCAAAGTAATTACCCTATGGTTTTCGCAAAAGACCCGGGCTCCCTTCTTGAATATAGTAACTACTATCGAGTGACTCCAGCACGAAGGGATGGTCTCCGTCATCCACACAAGTTGAAACAGCTGAGTCAAGGCCTCAACTAACACCTCTCCACCTTCTTTAAAAAGTGCCGGCACGAGATCATCTGGACGGACAGCCTTATTACGATTAAGAGCCGAGATGCAATTGCGAACCTCAGTCTCAGTGGGTGGTACTAAATCTACCACCCTGAGTGCTACAGAAGTTTGTGGGGGCAATACGATAGGAGCAAGATGCTAGCTAAATTGACCCCCAACGTTTTCCGGCCTACTTTCCAACTTTCTGGACTTATTGTGGATTATTGTGTCATCTGCCTCGCTGATGGCTTCACTGATAGACGGTCGTCTGGGAACAGTGGCACGGATCAGCTTAAAGAGTTTGCCGGTGTTCCCTGAAGCCAAAATGGTTTCAATTTCCCTAACGTTTTCCACTAACCAAACCTCACGATCCGCCTTTTAACTACGTTTCAGTTTCCTACGTATATCTCTTCTAGACTTGTTATGTGAATTACCAAGAGGAATGTTCCGTCTGGCTTCTAACTACTTCGGGGACTTCTCCGAGATCCAAAGTTTGTTAAACTTATGTACCCGTGTGCCGCAAGCTACAGTACCTGCTTTCTGAATGGCCTGTGAGATTTGAGTCCAGCAGCTATTAGTATCTTCGGAGTGATAACTACTAAATCAACTTTCTAAGCTGGTTTGGCACTTATGCTTTACCGATGGTAAAGCCAGTCTCTCAACAACTAGTCGTTACTGTCGGTGGGGTCGTTGCCCAGCAAAAGTAAGAACAAAACGACAACATACCAGTGCATGATCTGAATCCAAGTATGTTCTCCAATATGAACGACAGTTTTGAATGGAACCCTGCCACCAGTAAATAACGGCTGTCGTCATCATAGACAGCAATACATCAATGGTTCACACATACTTAGCGACTATGTGGTCTATCTGAGACCAGGCCTGATTCGCAGAAGGCGGGTGCCAAGTATAGCAATGACATGCACAATGCCTAAAACCAGTGCTGCCTAAAAATAGCTTATATGTATATACGTGGTTTCATGGTTTGTTCGGTAACAGGTAGCCTGTTAATATTGCTTGCCCACTTAGCTGGGATTGGTTGTATCACTGACAGAGTCAAATAATTATCAATCTGGTTGTAATTCATCGTACTTCGGTCAAACCTGTGTTAGTATGCAATGTGGAATTTCTTTAACAAGTTTGGTTGCCATTGATTTCGATTAGAGGTATGACTAGTTTCAGCTGAAAAGTAAGGTTGTTTGGCTTTTCCTGGATCAGAAGGTTGGTGTTAAATATTATGTAAGACTTGCCTGGTTGATTTAGCCGTTGGGCCGCCGTGATGTGACATTTTTCTTCAAACTTTGAGACTTAATTGTTGTGATTTTTGTGAGGGCCTGACGAATAGCCTCGCTGAGTCGGTTCGCTAACAGTAGGACCGTGTTTTGATGATGACATCCGGCTACGACACGACAGCACTACCATCAAGAATGCGTGATGAAATGTTCTAGTCCATTCGTAATTCTGCTCATTTGTGTTAGGTAGAGGGTTAAACGTGCTGGTCACCTTTAGGTTATAGGTGTAATTTCGGCTGACTATTATACTGTTTGTACATGCGGTCTGGATTGTGCGGGTCATCGTCTTGTATGTGCACTGAAACAAGCCGAATTCCTCCGTTGATTGATAAATAGGCTGTAAACTCAGTGAATCTTCCTCGTCTACCGCATACCAGTTACGCGTTTGTGGTAACCATATGCGTTACTTTGTTTTAGGTCATAGCTTTCTTCTACAACGATGACAGTATTTAGACCTTACATTACGGTGTCTTGCACTGTGTTAGTGTGTAGGCTTAAGTGTAACCATGATTACGGAAAACGAATGACAGTACGTACGTCGTAAACACATTAAACTGGTATATTATTGTAGAGGTTTCTGAGTTGGGCCGTTCCATTGGGCTAGCTTTCTTGTAACATGTCTGTCTCGTCGGCTTATTTTTCTGGTTTGTTTTCAAAGGAGGTTTATTCTCTCTCCCTGACTGCTGTGTTTCTTTTTCTCATAGGCTGACTTTGATCAGCTGTTTGTGGTTGACCGAAAATTGAACAAGCATCCACCACTGCCCAAAATGTGGGGAGGGAATTTTGTAAACGGTTTGACCTAGTGACCACCAATGATATGCGGTGGTGTTTGCGCGGGTATTCTCTGATGGTTGGTTGTGAAAATAACGTTCATTGGGTTCTGGGATGTGTTTCAAGTATGTTTATTGAGCAGCTCATGAAGACATCCGCTTTAATTGCTTCGGGACACGCTTATTCTGGAAACCACAATTTGAAAACGTCGGATGAAGAATCCGGTCAGAGACGCTCGTGTAAAGGAGGGGTAAAAATGCGAAGCTGCTGGGCCGGACCAAGTCAACCAGATTTCCACTATCTTAGAAATCAAACCACAGACCTTGGATCTTACTGAGCATGCTTAGTTCGGCAGAATGAGGTACCTGTCATCCCTCAGGTTCTTGCGCTGGCATAAAAAATGCATGGTTTTCAGTTTGTGCATTACTTGAAGATTTCTCATCTTGCAGGGCCACTCGGATAGTTTCCACAAAATCTCTGGCCGTTCAGTCCATTATTGCTCTGGAAAAGAACCGACGGTTGCTCTTCACATCATGTCGCTTCCTGTAGCATAACGGGGTAACCAACTGGTTTTCTTTTCATTGCTGACTCCATTGGTTGGATGAACTCGGCACGTCTCACACTCAGTTCTCATTGACTACGGTCACTGGCCAACCCTCCATGACTGACTGACCTGTATTGTTGATTGTCTTGGTGGCTTCGCCGCCGTCTGTTTCTTTGAGGTTGCCGGTTGGGAGTCGTTTATCGGACCAATTCAACGATCTTGCTGCATTGGTTTTAAAATAAACATAAGCAAACCGGCATCGTTTTTACTATGAAAAATGGGGGGCTTTTTTTGCTACTAGTTGATTTGCACCGTCCCCTATTTAACCCACGTGGACGATTCTTGGTGAACATCTATTGGCTAGAAAAACTTATCACTATGCTTTAAAAATCACTGAATGTGCCGTTGGCTGCAAACCACGGGCCTGATACGTGTTTCAGTAATCTTTAGGGCCTCAACGGTCTAGGTAGTCTGATAACACTTAGTAAGCGTTCTTCGTTCTGGCGGTTGGAGTGTCTAATGTCAATATGCACTAACGGTTTTGCTGGGCGCGAGGAGTTTTCAATACATCTTGTGACTGCCACTGATGGACTAAATGATACCTGTCACCTCCAAATGATCTCATGCGCACAAATTAATAAATGTACCTAAGGGCTGCCTTCCGTGTTAGCGTCACTGTTACTCTTTGCGTTGTGTTCTATCCCTTGAGGCAAGAAAAGCTGGACTCAGATTAGCCTATTGCGAGCAACGACGTAGTTTTCTAGGACTGAGCTCACGTCCTCGTTAACTACTTGTCACGCCATCCATTTGAAGTCGATATTCAAGCCACGTAATGTGTTCGTGAATGATGGTTTTACCAATTTGGAACCAGTTTCACCTACAGCTGGAGCGGACGAGCACTGTTGTTCGAATTTGTGACTTTGATTCCTATAGGGTCAGTTACACTCTTCAGCATCGACACGAAGACGGCGCATTCTTGTCAGCATGATTTTTTTCGGTTTTCTTGTCACAGTGTTTGCTGCCGTAGTATGCCAAGTCGCGTGTGAAGTGTAGACAGGCTGGCCGCTAGACTGATGAATTTTGATTATTTTTCAGCTAAGTGTCTCAGCTGGAAGTTGCTCTAACCGCCTTCTCAACGACCGATGTTGGAGGTAATAGCATTCTCGGTGACACTTTCGAAAACCAAAATGACGTGGAGCTTAGGTCATCTCTTTTGTCCTGATTGTCCATTGTACCCTCTGAGGACTCCAAGTGGACTCAGTTTGCCAGATATC
Organism: Paragonimus skrjabini miyazakii; assembly: GCA_014338405.1. Lineage (NCBI taxonomy): Eukaryota > Metazoa > Platyhelminthes > Trematoda > Plagiorchiida > Troglotrematidae > Paragonimus > Paragonimus skrjabini miyazakii. The sequence continues at coordinate 63,170 of JTDE01002234.1, read as the reverse complement.
CGTGTCCGATCTGCGTACACATGAAGAACCAGCTGCACGTTCTACTACGAATAATGATGTGAGCAAGTGTTTAGAACGAGTGGAACGGCGCAGTCTGAGTTCGGCTACACTTTCATTGCCATGCGAAATACCGAAAAGTTGTTATTGTGCGTGAGGTTGACTCCCCGCAGCCCGTGCCTACCAAGAATTTTGCAGCAGCCAGCAGGAATATCTACTCGTATTGCCAACTACATAAACAATTAGATTGTTATCTTTTAAGCATGACGAAATAACCGCTAGTTTCGGTATTCCGTCACCGTTCACCTACGTATGTTTGAGGCAGCGGCATTGAAAGCCACTGATGGCCGATGGTAATCTTGGCTGCCAATCAATGTTGTGCACGAGTCTCCCGCATACCGTGACACGAGTTACTTTGCTTGTAGTTCCAAGTAGTATTTTTGGGGACTTATTACCTGCTCCTTTTATCTAATGTATGGAAAATTAGAGAGAACTTTCAATTAGCTTGGCGAACCGTCTGCGTTATGTCGATTATACTTTCGTGATCATTAAATGAGACTCAACGGCGTTTTTCTTTCTTCGCCTAAGTAAGATCAATCCGGCCGTCAGTTTCACCACGGAGTAGTAGTGAAACCTTGTACCATTCACCGACTGGTCGGTTCATAATATGAGCAACTTGTCAAGACCACTACTTATCATATGCAATCAGAGGTGGAAAATGGCCTGTTACTTATCCACTCATCATAAACAGATATGTGTGACTAACTTATGGTTCCGCAATACTGTGGCTTTGCGCGCACACGACCAGAAATTAACATGAGGGAGACTGTAGCTGAGCTGACTAACGAGGAGTACTCTGCACATCCCCAAAAAGTTATCAGACAGTTCCCAATCCATTGCCAAAAGTTCTCAGGATCGGCACGACCGTTATGCCATTCGAGTAGCTGACGTCAAGCACCATTTGTAGATCCTTAAGTGAAGTAGATTTGAGGGTTTGGAAGGAGGCTGGACTAAGTTAGTCCCAAACGCATCCGAAAGGCTTGCTGCAGTTGAGGAGACCCCATACCTGCTTACGCAAAAGGTGCAGGGTCTTTTTCACGTGTTCGCGTTGATCGAACAACATGAGAATTGAAATATCAGGGAACTTCGGGGGCGTACTGAGAAACCTCCCCTAAGCAATCCCGAATATCAGGTCGTAGTTGGGAGTTCCAAAGCTGTTAGTCATGCGACAAACTGGTTGTAAGTTTGATGTGGACAATGTCCGTGTACTCGGAAAAGAATTCGGAATCACGCGGGAGTTGTTGAGTACAATCGTCACCTAATAGACAGGCTAGTGATTTTATAAGTGTAACCGGCGGTCATGATCTCAGGTTCACAGTCGCTGGTGTTGCAGTGGTGGCTAGATGGGTTGAGCACTTCAAGGACTGCGCTACTATGATCACGTACATTTCTGTAAAAAAAAATGAGACCATCTATCGGGTTCGTGGTCGACTTGGGAAACTGTGGACAATGTACTTAGTTAAATCACTGGACGCTGTGATAGAGCGGCAGTACGCTCAAGACAGTGAAAACAATTTCGTTCAAGGTATACATTAAAATCATACTGACAATTCGTGAGGTAGAAGCCTGCAGAATAGTTGCTATTGTTGACTGGCGTTTGTCCTGATACAGGTAAACGTCTCTGGAAGCTGGTTGGGGACACCGTTGAGTTCGTTATAACACTAGTGTGCTGTTAATCTGGGATCTCAGCTGGGTTGGTGCGATTATTGTCTTGGTTCCAACAGATTTTTGGTATGCAGGCCACGTTTTACGAGGCGGCATTCACCTCGCGATCTACTGAACTGGGTATACAACTTTAATCGAACATTTAGTATTCGATTCATTTATCCGATCGAAAAAATAATTACAAACACTGTCCCTCACCAAAACTTTTTGTATGTGTTATCAACACCGGCATCTGCCGTCGACGTCAAAATTGACAAGTAATCTACTACTCATACGAGTACTCAAGCTGTCTCACTGCAAACGGATGAAACATGTGTCCGACGACGCTGCTTTATTTTTTGGCAGTCATCCCTTCGAAGAATGTAAATCGCATGCAACCTCAAATTTTCCGGTGGCATTGACAATGGCGTATTGGTTGTGATCTCCAGTTTTCAACTGCAAGTAACTAGGCTAGAAGTTAACTATTGTTATTGCCATGTCGTGTCCGATTTTTCTGTTCTGTAACACTTAAGGGTCACCAAGTGTACCAAAGAGAGCGTGCAGTTTCCATCTAGACGACCACGCCAGTTGAGGGTGATATTCAGTTTATATTAAAAAACAAGATCCCCAACTAACCAATAATCACAATATCGTTTAATGATTTCTACACTTTCAACTTGGACAAAAGTCCTAGTCGCGGAATCATCGGTTGAAGTTAAGAAGACAGTTACTGTGTCATCTCTCGAAGCGACTGGGCAACCTGAGCATTACTCAAACAAATGTGGCTGAGCGTTTATGTACGATGGTTCAGCCGTGGCTGGTGTGAGACCAGTGGCGCAGTGATCAATACTGTTACCTCATGAAAGCGTGGTCGGAGTTCTAGTCGGCAAGGATATGCACTACTGACGAGCTCCAATAACAGCAAAACGTATGATAGGTGATTCTTTTCGAAAGGGGCTGCAACCAGTTGCGAGTGATGTTCGATTTATATGTAAAAAAAGACCGGAGTCCCCTACTACTTACTCGTCAGTGATCACATCATAAGTTAGATATCTAATCAATAATAAGAAAAGTGCCATGTTGAAAATTTTCACCTACGTTGTGAACTCACTAGTCACCCAATTCGGTTGGCATGGGGGTAGAACTATCCTAGGTTGTTCATAATTCAGCAATCAGAGCAATACCGGTGTGTACTAGCTAGTCGGTTCGTTTTTAGTGGCTAAACTCGGCCACTGATTCTACCTTTATTACGAGCATAAAATAGAGATGCCATCTGAAGACACCGGAACCTCCATGTGTACGTATATTTGGTCTTACAGTCTGGTATGTTTCAGTTGTAATTGAACATTGGGATATATCCTCACTGGTTCCTTACCGCGGTGGGCGCACTCTGTAATGGTTAACATGCATCGTCATTGCAGAAAGAAGACATGTTGCGATATGGTGGCATTTCGTTTACTTCCATCAGTCGCAAACGTAAAACATCCAGGTTATATATGGCAAACAAGTAAAGGTAGACGGGGCGTAGGCACGCATCAACCACTTGGCAGCCCGATGAGTTACTTCAGCCACTTTTGTACACATAGCGCCGGCTGATTAATTCTGATCAACGTAACTTCTCCAAAGGTCAGTATCTCAAGATTCCAATTTTGAACGAACTAAGTAGATCAGCTCGTTGATCTGTCATCATGGGGTGTCTAGCATTCGGGAGTGCAGAATTCCGAGCAACAGATCCCTTAGTTTAGTATTGTCGTATGTCGATTCAATCATTTCGGGACGTGTTCTGTCACACACTGTGATAGTTGTCGCTCTGTTCTGCCTATGTAAACGTCACTGCAGCTGCAAGTGAACTGAGCAACAGAACAGTTAGAGAAACTGCGTTCGCGACTGTGTAGAACTGGTCCTTTGGTGGTTTGAACCAAGCCTGATTGGACAGCCGCATACGTACGTCATAGAGCAAACTTCAATTTGTGTCTAGTGTCGGTTGTCAGATGATCCCATTCAAATTGCAGAAATAGAAATATCTTCGGAACCTGAAGTTGTTGGTCTTCAGCGAATCTATGTTGATAAGAAATCAACAGCCAGCGCGATGTGCACAAAAGTGGCTGAAGCAGTCCATCGAGTTGCCGTGATGTTGATGACAATAGTATTTGGTGTGAATGTATGCGTGTCTTACTCTTTCACTCTCTAATTGTCTGTCGTATATAACCTGCATGTTTTACGTTTGCGGCTTATGGGAGCAAATTAAATGTTAGCACATTACAACGTCTTTTCACATTGGTGAAGTATTTCAGATTCAAATGCAGTCTGGAAAATTGTGCCACTGATCTCCCTATGTATGGCGCCGAACTGACCTGTAGGTATCGAGACAATTATGAAGTCTACCTATAGGTTGGTGATTTGTGACGTGTGCACGATGTTTACAATCGTAGACGTGGTTCGCTTTATGATACGTGCTGTACCGGATAATTTTGTTGCGATTAGCATTGCGTTTCTGCTTATCGTTTAAGTTATCGAGAACTCTATCCGTACTGGAGGCTACGTTCATGTGACCTATCTAATCAGATTCACGTTTGCGAAGCCGAAGAGAGTATAGAGTTTGCCAATTTTCGCCTTTATAGAAGGTTAAATTCTAGTCACTTCGTTGGAGTTCCCGGACCGTTCATACACGGGACTGATTGATCGTGAAGCTATGTTAGTGTTTTGTAGGGACATCTTATATTTAGTGGTCAGAGCTTTCGGTGCTGTATTGAGACGGACAAAGTAAATAAATCTGTAAGGACCATAGTTTTATACCAGTCATGACTTCCGTTTTGCTAAATAGTCCCTTGCACATTGCGCTATACATTGTTTGTTTGCTTCAAAAGGTATTGGAAGAGGTAGGCGTGTGCCCATATTATAATGTTAGTAATATATCATTATCAAGTCCTACCTTGGATTTCAACGCAAGGTTCGGTGCAACTCTCGTTGACACTTCTATTAAGCATGAGTCTGGGCTGTATTGAATGGTTTATATACTGCAGTCTGTGTTTTTTAACTTCGTTCGCATACTCTCAATTCCTTTTCACTAACTTCTTTTATTTGTTCTTTTGGCATCGGAGCCACTGTCTACACAAAACTGGCAGTTTCAAAATACCGTCCGGGAATCGTCACCTCTACATCGTAACAGAACATTCCTTCTGGCAATTCACAAGTTTGAGATAGATATTCGTAGGAAACCGAAACTCAGCCTGAACGCTGACCGTGAAGCTTCGTTAATGGAAAACTTTAAACAAGTGGAAACCTCTTTTGCTTCAGGGAACGTCGCCATGCAGACTAGTCACGTCATTTAATCGGTTTAGCATAGTAAACATATTCTCCACAGAACAAACTGAGGTAATGTCGTCCACATACCCAATGTCAGTCGGCTTACTACTTGACTGGAACTTCACTCCGAGATCCTGGAAAACTTCGAGTGTTCCTTCCAGTCTCCCGAGCCGCAGTGAGGCGACAAATGACTGGAGTCAAGCCAACTCCTTTATGGTTTTTTCAAGATCCCTGGACTTTTCTTGAATATGAGAACCATTATCAAGTGACCCAGCAAGGAGAGATGGTAGCCATTGTCCACACAAGTTAAGACGACTGAATCAAAAGCTCCACTAACGCTTCCCCACCTCCTTTAAAAAGTGCCGGCATGAGATCATCTGGGTTATCAGCCCTATTACGTCTAAGAACCGAAATACCATTGCTCATCTCAGTATCAGTGGCGGTTTCAAATCTACCGACCAGGGTGATACACTACAAGGTTCTGGGGGCAACACGGTAGCAGCAGGAGGCCAGTTAAATTGACTCCCATTGGTCAGTCCAACGCTGTAACCTTCTAGGCTTATTACAGACGAGTGTTCAATCTGCCTCGCTGATAGCTTTACTGACAGACGGTTACCTCGGGACAGTAGTACGGATAAGCTTAAAGTGTCCACTAAGACGGCAAGAAGACACACATTGCGAGATGCAAACATTTCGTTTAGTCTCATCAGTCGATTACATAGAACATTCGGTTATATAAGTTAAGCGCGTAGCGACAGAACAGTTAAATGAACGAGCGTCACATGGTAACAATCAGGGTTCACTGCCACGGTAACGAAATTGATTGCGTCAGCACCTTTTGCCAACGAAGGGCCGATGCGTGACGCTTGATCAACAATACCTCGGAGAACACCAACAGCCTAGGGTTACGGTTGTGCAATAGAACCATGAACAAAGTGACGGGGTCAACCACATGACATATTGTGATTAGGTGTTTCGTGATCGCAGACGCCGGATTTCTGTTTGGGTGTTGGGATACTGACCCACATTGAGTCATTGTTTGCACCGGCCACTTGGGGATGTGCTTCGCCTTTGGCGTAAGTTTCGGTCTGTTCTGCCAATGTATGAGTCATCGCAACTGCAAGTGAACTGGTGGATAGCATGAGAAGCGGAGTTTGCCGGGAAAGAACAATCGGGGCAGTAGAGACTCATCTTGCGGGTGGAAAGCAACAAGCGCAATTCCGCTGCGCGATGTGCGATCAATGGCTGATTTCAACTTTCGACCTACGTCGGTAATATTATGGTCACCTGTGTAAGGAATTGTGATAAAAACCTGCTTCTTCAGCGCTGACTATGGTTGGGGGTAGCCACTCGTTCCCTGCAATGAATTTCAATAAATTCGGCCCGATATCCATTCGCCAGCAGAACACTCTTCAAGAGCTCCTCTTCAGACTTTAGATGATCGGCTGTGCATATTTTCCTTGCTCGACGAAAAATGGTTCGCACTAAACTACGTTTATAAGCCACGGGCGCGAGTGAAGAGAATTGTAGGTACTGCCCACTCCATGTGGCTTTTTGATAAACAGACCTACTAAATGCACCGTCAAAACGCCTAGAAATAAGGACGTCTATGAATGGTAGTGAGTTATCTAGTTCTTGTTCATTAGTGACACGGAGATTTCGATGAGTGGAATTAAAGTAATGTAAAAGAGTAACAAAATGATCAAAATCGGCATCCATCATACTTTGTCGCCTCACTGCAGCTCGGGAGGCTGGAAGGAACACTCGAAGTTTTCCAGGATCTCGGAGTGAAGTTCCAGTCAAGTAGTAAGCCGACTGACATTGGGTATGTGGACGACATTACCTTAGTTTGTTCTGTGGAGAATATGTTTACTATGCTAAACCGATTAAATGACGTGACTAGTCTGCATGGTATGTACTTTATATCTTCAAAGTTTATAGTGTTATTACAAGATTGGGTTAGCGCCGATTTTGTTGTTATTGTAGGTAGACCACTTGACACTGTTAATCGTTTCATCTGTCCGTGTAATATCCTCTTATCTGCTTGTATTATTGCTCACGGGGATGGCGAAAGCATGTGCAGCGTTCACTATTCTTCGTCACTTGAGGCGTTGCGGGGATGTTTGTTTATTAATTGAAGACAGGATGTACAATGCGTGTGTGTTGTCACGTCTGATTTATGGATTAGATAGCTGGCTCATTCACGTAGAAGATGCGTATAGACTCTCGGTATTCGGTCGCCGTTTTCTCCGTCAGTCAACCTGTATTAAGTGGGCCGACTGTATGAGCAACGTAATAGTCCGTCGGCTCGCATTTTGGAAACGTGCAAGTTCACGACCGACAACGGAGATATTGAAAATGCACCTTATTCTCTGTTTGAGCCACGTACTCTGTACACCAAAGCATCGTCTTGCTTTTTTCAGTATGTCTGTTGATGGTTGGAAGAAACCGCAAGGTAACCAGACAATAAAATGATCACGGGCTATGAAGACCTTTAACAGCCCTCTAAGCAAAGTTTCTAGGTACTGTCTGTTCGGTTGGTGAGTTCGAGACTATCCACACCGCTGGTTGGAGACACTTTGATAAGGCAGCGCAAAATGGTCGAAGACGAGCCCACATTCTTAAGGTTGTTGACTTTTCTTTCTTTCTGAACGCCACTGTCTCTTCTTTTTCGCTCGTCCTCTGTACATTTGCTCCGATCTATTGCTATGCTACTTAGCAAACCGTTGTCAAAACCATTGATAGCTTAAGCAGCAGCTCCCACGTTCTGCTCAAACGCTGACAATGATGGTGATGGAAGTGTAGAATTCCACTTACTTCTTTCATGTTCATCACAATAATGCACGTCAGGGGACTCCTTGGTGATGATTTTGTCTGCGGTGATTAGTAGAGGTCTTCTGTTGGGTTAAGCTATGTCTAACAAAGTCCATCATTCTTGAACTACTTCAGCATTTTTTGGGGGGTATCATAGAAGTCGTGAGTGTGACTGGGTAAATGATCAAAATACTCATCCGACCAGTGCGGTGCCTTCAGATCTTCACGCACGTTTACTTTTTGTTGTGCTATATTTTTGGTGTACAAAATAACATGATATTAGTTCTTATCAGTCTCCTGCAATATTAAGTTTACAGTAGCTTCACATTTACGTTTAGTTATCATGTATGTAATTGTTACTCTTTTTATGTCTCTGGATTGTGCGCGGAACTGTCTGATCAGACGATCATGATTGTGTTGATTAGCCACGCAGTGTGCAAAGTGTATGCCTAAACAACAATGTTTGTTCCCCTTGTACTTATACAAAATCAAAATTTCAGGGCTTGCGTGATGCAGGTCATATGCACGTAGTAACCTCACATCTGAGTTCGTCTCAGCTAGTTTGCAATTGAGACGCCGGAAGCCGTTATCTATCATTGCACAAAAGTTGACCATCAGGCTATCAGCCTTGTGAACTGAAATATAGACTTAGCAGCAACGATAAACGGAAGTGGAGTTCGGCGTAGGTTATTGTTGGGAAGCGGTGTTTCGAAATTTCTGCATTTTTCTGAGCCACCAACTGCGTTAGCAGCAATATTTTGTTAACTCTCCATATCTGTCTGTATGGTCCCAGTTGACCATGTTTATCATTGTTCATGCCGCATGTGTGATCAATGCATGTTGGCTTTACGATGTCATTTTGTGGGATGACGAAGTGTTTGTAATTGGAATGCCAATCTTGACGAGTAATTGAACACTGAATTTTAGCACTGTTCTCATTCGTTAACCGAAAAAAAATCCTATGTAAACAATGTAACGGACACTTAAACGTTAAATCCGATGAGTTTTCAGTCGTATCGATCCTCTTGTGCTTGGATTTATCTTATAGGCATCAAAGCTGGTTCAAGTTTATTTAACGGAACAAGCAAATTCTGAGTCATCTAATGTTTTATTTTGTAACTTTCCACACTACCCTCCAATAGATGTAAACAATACAGTGCCTTCTTGTTGTGCACTCCACAGCCGGCTTCATCGCTGTCCAAATCCGTTAGGTATACTGGGACACGTGGCTACATTAATAATAACCGAAGCTATATACAGTTGTCCACTAATCCCTCATGTCTTGTTCACAATGTGGCGGCTAAATTGTACGTTGTTTTCTCAACCGCGCTGGATTGGCTGAGTGTAGATACGATACACCTCACTATCAGTTTTATTCGCAAGGGACAGGAGTCATATTATTTATATTTCTGCTTGGTGAATCCAAACACAATCAAAATCCTGTGGATGGGGACTGAATTTGCGAGGGGAAATCAACGAGTTCATTGACTGTGTTCACGGTTAGCCGCCATCTTTTGATCGCTGAGTGATCACTTTAAAGTAGGGTTTTCTTGACGACCCATCTGTTTCACACTAAGTTTCACTGACCTTGTTACACAGTACGGTGAACGCAACCACCTTGTAAGACAGTCACTCATCACGACTACAGAGACAAGAACTCATTATCAGGGATCTTCTTAATGCACAAACTTATAAGTTCGACGTGCCTTTGCAGCCTCAGTCTGTTTTGTTAAACTTCACAACTAATACGTCGGTGGACATGAAGAAACGGCAACTCCGATGTTCCGGACCAATCTGCGCATGAAAGTATCCATATTAGTACATTACGGTATCGCACTTAACTGCCAAACATCCAGTGACCTTTTGTCTGTTGTCAGTCGTTTTAACGGTTCAACGCGAATAACCGTTGCGGTTGATTAGTCTATTATGATCAATGCCGTATGGACCAAAGAGCGTATGCATGTGACCCAACATGCACAAGAAATGTACACCTACATTTAGCCCAAGTTCTTTAAACGTCATCACATCCAACCTTGCAAGGAGTTTGATTCAAGCATCGATCGTGACTATAATATACGGATATATGAACTGGTGTTGCACCCTGACAGGATTGCCGTCTGACCTGTCTGACAATTATATCATCATCATAGACAGCAATACATCAGTGGTTCACACTGATGCTTAACTGCCACACAACCACGAAGAAGACAAAGCAAACCCTGTATAGGAAGAGAGAAGAAAAAAAGGAAAGGGGACCCAACCACTAAAAATAGCTACGTCTACACTCAAACATACAACATTAAGGCGCCTACACCTTGCAAACAAATAACCGAGCTGTAAGTGAAAGTAAAGTGTCATCAGCAAGACAGCTTCCTTGCGGCTTTCACCGCCCCGCGTCATTAAGTGCACTCAATTCACAGATAACTCGACCAAACAACGACAACGTTCACGCCACTAAGCTCCGTTAGCCGCCATCTCGTCTAACATCTCAATCCACCGACCCTGTGAGTCGCGAGGGCTCCAGCCCAGAAGACGAACCCGATCTACAGTGGCCAATCCCTTCGTGAACGATTTCGTTTGTCTACACCAGGTCATCATCTGTCCATCTCGCGCCAATCGACCGCAGCGTCGGCAAACAGTGCTCGGTGTGGCAAACGACTAGCTAGCATTCTTAGTACATGACCTAACCATCTATGTCTGTGCAAGTGTAAGGACTGAACGAAAGAGCTCGTTTGACAATCGGTGCCAAACACTCGCTTCCTAACCTTCTAGTTGCTCCCTCACTGGTGCCGCCCGATACGAGCGACTGACATCAGTGGTCAAATACCTAATGACGGTTCACGTCCTCTACCCTGAAGGGCCAGATTTCGCTGCCATATGGTAATACAGCCGTCACTGTTGTCTGATATACGCGACCTTTAAGCTTCAGAGAGATACCTTTCTGTCGCCATAGATGCCAGATTAGCGAACACAGCCCTAGCCTTGGAAATACGCGTCTTTAGTCCATACCCTACACCTCCGTCGCCGCCGCCGCCGATGCAGCTTCCCAGGTATACAAACCGAACAACAACCTCCATGGCTTCATTATCTAACATTAAATCTACGTAATCACAGCAATCTTGCAGAAGCACTTTGCATTTTGAGGCTGCAAAGCGCATTCCGAAATATTTAGCACAACGTGAAACTGCATTTAGCGTTGTAAGATATCCGCACCAAATTTTGTACGCATGAAGTCAAACAGTTTGGGCGTCGTGTTTAACATGTTATTGATAAATGGATTGAGAATAACACAACGTTATGGCAAGTTGTAATACTCTACGTTTCAACCACCTCGGGTGGCCTTCCTCAGGAGTGTTGTAATTGTTGGTGTGATTTCGATTACAACACTCCTGAGAAAGGCCACCCGAGGTGGTTGAAATGCATTTAGCGTTGTTTGAAAGTTGTCAAACAGCAACATCTTGTCATCAGCATAATCAAGATCAGTCAGTCTTCTACCAGGTAGGAGATCCACGCCGGCATCTTGTGACTACCGCAGACAGTCCTCCACTATTTTGTCCATAACGAAATTGAACAAAAATGGTGAAATGTGGGGGACAGCTTTGACGTACGCCGTTCCTGGTACTGAAATTGTCAAACAGTTCGCGGTAAGTCCTAACCTGAGCAGAAGTATGGGAATAAAGCGCCGACAGTATGTTCACATACTTAGTCGGTACACACTTGCGTTTAAGCGACTCTAAAAGTGTAGATCGATTCACCGAATCGAACGCACCTTTATAGTCGAGAAATACGGCAATTGTTGGCCGGCGGTATACACGACACTGTTCCGGAATTTGATGAGGAGTAAAAATGTGATCTATACATCCTCGGCCAGGACGAAACCCTGCCTGTTCTTTCCTAATGTTTGCGTCCCGAACTTCAATGAGTCGACGAAGTACAATGGATGCTAGAACCCTTGAAATGACTAGGGTCAAAGTAATTACCCTATGGTTTTCGCAAAAGACCCGGGTCTCCCTTCTTGAATATAGTAACTACTATCGAGTGACTCCAGCACGAAGGGATGGTCTCCGTCATCCACACAAGTTGAAACAGCTGAGTCAAGGCCTCAACTAACACCTCTCCACCTTCTTTAAAAAGTGCGGGCACGAGATCATCTGGACGGACAGCCTTATTACGATTGAGAGCCGAGATGCAATTGCGAACCTCAGTCTCAGTGGTTGGTTCTAAATCTACTGACCAGGGCGTTACATCAGAAGTTTGTGGAGGTAGCACGGTAAAAGTAGGAGGCCAGCTAAATTGACCCTCAAAGTGTGCCGCCCAACGTTCTAGCCTTCTGGACTTATTATAATTTAGTATGTCATTTGCCTCACTGACACACGGTCGCCTGGGACCAGTGGCATGGATCAGCTTAATGAGTTTGCCGGTGTTGCCTGATGCGGTTCTTTTTATCTACTTTTTGCCACGTATATTTCACTAAATTGTCCTTCGGCAACTAAATCGAAGTTATAGCTCTTGGGACAGGTAGGTCATTTGCGACTTGTAGTACACCAATTTGTGGCTCACATCACCCCCATCATCTCTGCGTTATAAGTCTATACACACGGCACCGGTCGCAGAGTGTAGAGTATCGGGTTATCATTAGTACTGTCAACTGGAAAGTTATTCAAAGTTAGAAAGACTCTGAAAAATTTATATAAAGTACTGTGATATGTTACAGCAGTAAAGTAAGTGTTTAAAAACAGCATGTTGATCAGTTCAGTGAATGACGGCTCAGCGAAACGATCATGAAACCTCGCCAGCAGCAAACGTCTGTACTTTGTTACACTATTAACTCTCAATGAATTGACACCCAACAGTTTGTTATTCCGCCATAATTCTGAATGATCGGTTTGAGAGTTGGCTGATCCTAGCATACACCTGAACCATTCGATTATCAACAGGTGACTCTTTTATGTCAATTTTCTGGTCGGTGGTGTAAATGCTAATCAACGAAAGGTGATGCATATTGACGGTATGTAAGGTTCATAAATGGATGAAGTAATGTGATCTGAACCACTCTGGAACCAGCAAGCAATCTGTGGAAAATAAAAACACTTAAGGAATCTCATGATTAGCTCAGAAACACAACCATCAGTCATACAACTATTGACACACCTGAACTGAATGGAGCCGAATTTTGACCGGCAGAAAGCTCAATAGTAAAAGAAATCAGAGTATCGGTTCGAACTCATAACCAAACTACATACTGGTTAATTAGCCAAACATGATGCAGCACAACAATTTTATTTGTTATCCTGTGACTGAAAACATCACATTTTATTAGAACAGAAACATGTTCTGTGATCTGTGGACCAATTTCCAGTAAACGATCTATGGTATATTGTAAGATATCCGTATCAAACTTGGTACGAATGAAGTCAAACAGCTTGGGCGTCATGTCTAACATGTTACTGATAAATGGATTGAGAATAACATAACGTTACGAGTAAGTTGTAATACTGTACCTTTCAACCGCCTCGGGTAGCATTCTTCAGCAGTGTTGTAATCGAAATCACAGTACCAAAGGATTAGAGGTCACGGGAGGTTTGCTATGGTTAGGTCAATCTACGTGGCATCAGTTCGGATGCAACACAAACTGACCTAACCACGGCAAATCCCACGTGACCTCTGTTCCTTCGTTAATGTGATTTCGATTACAGCACTCCTGAGGAAGGTCATCCGAGGCGGTTGAAACGCAGATTAGTACAACTTGCTTGTAACGTTGTGTTATTCTCGATCTGTTTATCGATCTATGGCATGATGATAGAAACGCATATAAATTCTCTAGAGCAATCACATTAATGCACCCGAGTTTGGAACGCATAGATAGTTTTTACCTTAAGCAGGTCGGGTGTGGTGTTCAGTGTCGTGTATACTCGTTGCATTGCGACACGGTTTGATTTTTCTTATCTATAACTAATCCACTATGATTGGCGTTCCAATCGTTTTTTTTGTTTCCCATCGATCTAATCACGAACGTTTTCGGTAGGAACTTGAATTTGGTTAGAGTCAACCATTGGTACGTTTTACTATATCATCGATTCGGTACTGCACTTCCATTTAACTATAAGTTCACAGGATTCCCTTATTGCAGCAACCTGTTCATTTGGGCTGATCGTCAGTGTGCTCTCGTTCCTTATTGTCTCAAAGGGCTCGACCAATTGCGGTTAATATGGAAAACCACGAAATATTGCCAGTGTTCAATCAAAACCAAGATTTACAAAAACCGTATAGAACAGCTTGTGGTGAGCAAATGTTCTACCGAAACTTGATCAATTTCGTATTGAACTGGATTGGATTTGAGCGCATGAAACTTGATAATATTGTTTAATGGTCTGGACGGGAACAAATCGTTTTTTATTAGAATTCACAGTATGATAGACTAATTATTGTTATTATTTGACTGACTGTCTTGGAGTGATCTATGGACAGCTATCATGTCAAGTCTCTCTTGTACTCAAGTGTGGGCTCTAAGGGACAAATGAAAAGTTGATGTGAAACTAACGTTAACAAACTACTGTTTACGATTGTGGCTATTTTTTGTACCTATTGTTTAGACTGGAGATACCTGGTGATGTTCTGTTGATTTTTGTGGCAACAAACACTGTGTGTGCTGACAGCTTACATTGAACCACTTGAAAACGACGTACATGTAAACAGTAGCAGTGCCCTTCCTTTCTGCTCCTCTACAACTTGTAAGTATTCAACCGTCATTGCAGAAAGAAACTACCAAATCACCTAAAGAGTCCGCTTTACACCTTAAAGCCAACACAATTTTTATGTTTTGTTGAGCTTATTTAACAGCCGAATTTCTCCACTTTCACTGCTCTCAATGAGTAGTGTTCTAAGGTGTTATGTTTATTGCAGATCTTTGATAAAAATTCTTGAGACTGGTGAAATTGTGCATTCAACGGCTACCAGAAATTTCATTCTGACACAGCAACCATTACAACAGATCCGCCTATTGAAAGAACAACATCTTATTCTCTTCGGGTATGTTATACGATGCACCTAGAGAATCACCGGGTGGCACATTTTGTGGGTTTCTGCACAGAAGACCTCGATAGGCATTGTAAAGCAGAATGATAAAATAACTTACGAGTTCTTCAGTACATAGTCACATCTGTTATTTATACTGCTTCTGTGACCCGAATAAGTCTTTGGTTATTGGTTAGGTAATGTGTCCTAAAGAATTGATCTGAGGTCATAAATTGTCGAACTACTGTTGACACTGGTTCTTTACAATGTGCCACAACATTTCAACATAGTTGGAAAATTGCTTTGGTATCCCCCTTCGTTCCGTTGACCCGGATTAAGACGTGTTAGTTTACTTAGTTCGTAGTTTTCGCTGTGTTCCGCTCACATAAATAGTCCGACACCCCCACGAAAATTCACGGCTGATGTAGACGGATGGCGGGGATGTGTGTATTTAACACGTAAAACCCACAGGATTGACAAAGGTGCCACAATATGAGGGGGAAAGTTACGTGAAATGGGAAGCAGGAAACAAATGAAGAGAAATAAAGAAAAGGTTACAACGATGCATACACAGACTTGTAACACGAGTGCAATTGACTTCTGTTCTTTGCTATATCAAAACTAAAAGTATTAATTGTTCTTCGGACCTTAACGAGGAAGCTGGGAGCGCCCTACTGAAACAAGACTCAGAGTAAATGCCTTCATACTCCGAACCCAAATCATGCGCTGACCATCAGGCTGCCACTTCCAGCCTAGCCCATTACTCGCGAACAAGGCACAATGTAGCTGGTGATTAGATAACATTCGTAAGGCATGGCTGTTGTATCGTAAATCAGAACATAAGGCAGTGGTAACGAGCGTAACTAGTATGTATGCAACCTGCCGAGCAGGCGCACACAAGGGGCATTAAATTAGTGAACGAGTTAGAATTAAACCAATCATAGTCGAGATGTATCACGCGAGTGTGTGAGTAGCCAATCAAATATGAGGTGAACGTTTTGGCATTGCAAAGAATGTACACACACACAACACCACTCCCTTTCGGTCAGCTTCGAATTAGGCGTAGATAAAAGGGTCGACCGATTTCGGAGCCCGTGATGAGCGACGGGTACTAGAGGAGTTTTAAACGTGTTGCTCCGTACGTGAAGGTAAATTGACTCCCTGGGTTATTCGTCCAGTAAATAATTGAAGTTGATTAACTTCCTCGTTATTACCCAACGCGTATATACTTGGTCCGAGAGTACGCTTGATGGAGAGCAGGGATGGAAAGTTTGCCTGCCCTTTGTTGTGCGACTGATTCTCTAGGCGGACAACTGTTCTGGGTGACAGAGTTTTGCTGACTTGGCATAGGTTTTTTTTGGTAAGTTTCCCTCCGGAGCAGCTGGGTAGGTTTGTCTTCATTTGCATGTTGGTGAGCTGCGTTAAGTTTCATACGTAGAGGTCTCCTGAACAGGCGTTTTTCCGGTCGCTCTATGGTGGCTGGTGCGATACGTGAATAACGCTCCCATGTTTTCCCTGGTAAATGTAATGCCATTATACACTCCTTCAAAGAGCGATTCAAACATTCTACCATGCCATTACTTGAGGAATTGTAAGGAACAGTCTGCGAATGTTTTATTCCCTGTCGACGTAAACATTTTTTCAACTGATAACTAACAAGCTGAGATTTATTATCGGTGACAATCTCTTCAGGAATCCCGAAGCGGGTAATAAGGTGTTTGGTCCAGTGAATTACTGTGGGTGACGTGACATCTCCACAAATATTTGTCTCCGACCACTTACTGTAGTAATAATTGGCGATCAATATTTCGCAGACACCGACAGTCAAAAACCGATATTCTGTAATCACCCCTCGCGCGAATCGACCGGGTGTCGGAGCCGTACAGTAGCGCTGCCCTCACAGTCGCGTTATACACTCGGCCTTTCACAGAAAGACAGATCATGCCAACGCCGCAGATGGCGTAAGTTTTCAAACGCCATCCGAGCCTTTGCTGTGAAATTCGTAGCCTCATCAGACATTCCACAAACACTGATACGCCTTCCAAGATACAAGAACTTCTTGACTACCTCCAACGGCTCACCATCAAGAGGATGAACAGTCGCGGAGTTCTGCCAATCATGCAACAACACTTTGGACTTAGCAGGTGTAAAGCTCTCACCAAACTGACGAACTGAAGCCTCTGATCTATTTCAGACGTCCTGGGCTCCCTGTAAGCCCCCACATATTAGGACGATGTTGTCTGCATACTCTGTCTCGAAGTTGAATGCCTGAGTGTAATTTCACATTCGCAGTCTGTCAGGGCACATTCCATGATCTCGCCTTCTACAAAGCAGAATGAAGATGGGGGCCTGGACAACCTTAGTACATCCCAATTGGTACGCCAAAGGTCGGTGATACGCTGCCATAAGCTCTAATTCTGTCCCATGTCTAGCAGTAAACTGCCTTCAGGATGCTCACATACTTTTTGTGCACACCCTTTTCTCGATAGGTAGTTCTAGAGTGCAGTTCTATTCACCGAACCGACCCATCTGACTTCCAAGAATAGAACTGTTCGCCTTTTGTATGAATGGCGGATAGCGAACAGCACATGACCAGTTGTGCTGGCGAACTTATGCGTCTACATCTGCCGTGCTACGAGGTTTCATTATTTTAGAGATAAGGTCATCCTTGTAGAATAGTCGAAGGTGAGCCTTCGTTTTTGGAGTGGTATATTTTGTCAGTGCGCTTGGTCTTTGTGTTCTGGGTCCGCAGCAAGTAGCCTTATGATTTGAGCGTCATTTTCGACACTAATTAAATTTACTTACGCTTTCAGCTTGTAAACCCCCGTGAAATGTTAGTCGCCACTTGACATGCATGGTCACATTTGACCTAGATACCGTTAGAACACCAAGCAGCTGAATCTCACATACAGTTTCTTCGGGCGCAGATAGCGCTTATCCTCATCAGAAAACTATGAAAATCAGATACACTGTCCTATCCAACCCGCTACGTGTAGGCAGATCGTAGGGCTCACTGTCTTTTTTATCTTCATTTTCCCTTGACAAGTGGCGTCTCCGATCATGTACCTCATGCAGAAAGTATCCGGCACTTAAAGCCATCGCATTTAGACACTGTCAATCTCTCTTCAGGTCAGTCAGACGGCTCATTTTTTCTTCAACTATATGTTGTAGACAACTGGTTGATTGTTTTTCCAATTCCGTTAAGGGTACTTGTTCGCTTCAGGTAAAGCGTAGCATATGTGTTTGAGTAGCTTTATGGCGGCAGTTGTCTAAGTCTCTTTTGGTGCTATCTACGCAAGAAGAGAACTGGCCCTGTGATTACTTTTCTCGCGTTCAAATCTAGATTTTTTTTCACATCACTGTTAAGGTGATCGAATACCCTAGCCACCGTAAATTCCAGTCAGACTCAAGGCCATTGTAAATGGATCAGCCTGGGGAGCTACTCAAGGACGCATGACCCTCTTTCCCTATTGACTTCCAACAAGATTGAAGAGTAGTTAGGTCCCTTTTCCTTCCCGTCCTTCACAAGATCTGTTTTTTTCTTCATGGTTATTTGGCAGTTCAGCATCAATGAGAACCACTGGTATGTTGTCTATGATGATAATGATGGTGCTGGTGGGGAGAAAACGAGCAAGTGGTCCATATCACGACCCACTTGCAATCGAACCTGTTTAGTTGGGCTAATTGTAGCCTAACCTGTAATGACTGAGAGCAGATAAGAGACTACTACAATTTTACTCGGGACTGAATCCGAACTGTCATTAGCTCTCATGAGAGAGGCGAATCAGTAGTCTCAAACAGACGATTACAAAGTGATGATAATCGCCGGTGTCCTCTGTCATGTGTCGTGTGCTCGGGACAAGTAATTACACCAGCCGTTCATTAGTGTTCTCAATCATTTTCATGCTCCCGAACAAACGTTTACTGCACTTTACTGAGACCGCTGCAGTTAAATGATTAGCATCACGGTTTTTTTACAAAAATGGAATCGTCTGGTAACTTTCCTTGGTAACGTTTGTGTATCTTTCCATACATGGACGAAACAATCTTTGAATGCGATGACTTGATGATTATTTGTGACTGGTTTGTAATTTTGCAGTATTGCATATATTATAGTTTACCCAGGTCGAACAAACATCATGCAAAATATACCGCTACTCAACTCTCTTCTAAGTTTATTCGGGCAAAAACCTGTTTCAGATTTTCACCGGCAGTTAATTTAACTCTCGTTTTTGATACATACGAAAACAGCAGTTGCTTTGGCTTGCTTGACAGAAGTAGGCAATATGGTTAATAAATGGTACGAAAACCGTAAATGATAGTATTCGATTCTAGTAAAAACGTGGAGTAGTCCACATCATTCTCGGCTATTTCTATGTCGGTCACTCATATATGTTGAAACTGGAATGTTCCGTCCTACTGTGTCAAACATACCGCCACTCATGGTGGAATGCTTTAACGTTTTCTGTGATTAACATTTATGAATGGACGGCTTTTGTGTCTGTTTTGAGTGGTATTCATAAACGGGGATTTTTTTATTTACTACTTGGACGTTATGGTGATTACTTAAGTTGCTCTGAAATCTACTTAGATTCTACGCTGATAAACAATACGTTATGAAATTTAACCCAGAACATATTATAGCACGAACTCCGACATGTTGAAAGGTAGCCAAGACTGGTGTCCAGCTTCCATTTCTTACGTGTAGTGATTGCGTGGAGCAGTTGTATGCGCTACGCTGATATTCATTCGTCCATATGTCACTGACTAAGCTACAACTCAATTGGTAATGCCATGAATTAGAGACTTTTTGATAATATTGAACCGACGTGAAGCTCTTGTGATCTAGACGTAAAAAGTTAACATCGAGTTCTATCAGATACCAGACTTATGTTCAAAAACCGTGTTGTATAGACAGTTTGGATTACACAGATTTCATCGGACAAAATTCTATTTAGATAGTGGTTTATTTCTCGACTGATATACTTTTTTCCTTTAAATGGTTATACGATTTACATAATTACCAAGATCAGGTTGACTGTGTGCTCTCAAGGGTGGTCTCAGGTTGTATTTAGCTCCAGTTCAGACGATCTTTCAAATTTTCTTCGTCAGTTTGCCATTGAAGAACAGACTATATTGATGCGGGGCGCAACAATTACGAGTAATAGACTATGCATGCGGGTAAAGATTAACTTCGTTTTCAACAGTAAATTCAATTCATTTAAGGTGATGTCGATGTGCAGTTCTTCTATTTACTGCGTATAAGTAACAATGTGATAAAACTTTCCGAAAACAATTTATGCGGCAATACTGAAATTATGGACGACTATTTGGAGATAGTACCTCATCGGTGAGCTATTTTTGCCGACTGCTTCAGACTCGATGAACTCCGCAGATTGTTGCAGATGTCACGAGCTTTTGCAGGAACCGTACAAAAATTCAGTGTAACCCAGAGCCCCAAGTGATTTGGAACCAGCGGTAGCGTAAGCGGGATATTAACTGATCATACGGTTGTGGAAAATTGTATGGTCGTGGTTCACCGGATACAGAAATCAGATTGGTAGCAACACCATTTAGGACAGTCGTGTGCTTCCAAGGGATTTTGACCGCAAGACACAATACTTATAACACTGGGATGCTTTTAATAGCCTCTTCCGTACAAAAAGAAGACATGTTACGATACTTTGTTGTTTTGTTTAATCTCACCAGCCGCAGACGTAAACATGCAGTTTATGTGCGACAGACAAACAGAGATAGGCGGGGTATGGACACGCACACATTCACATCAAGTCTGACTGTGCCATCAACAGTACGGTAACCCGATGGGTTAGTTCAACTATCTTTGTTCATACAGCGCCGGCTGCTGGATTGGAATCAACATGGCCTTGCTGAAGCCCAATAGCTTCGCGTTCTGAGTATGTAATATAGATAGAACAGATCAACAACTACATCAGCGAATGACAGAACACGTCCCGAAATGGTTCAATCAACCAATGACAATTTCAAACCAGTGAATCTGTTGCTCGAAATCCCGCATCAACCATTGCTAGACATCTCACGGTAACAGGTCACCAAGTTGACCTACTTGGCTCATTCGAAACATTGTTACGCTGTCAGAACCCGGAACTATTGGCCTTTAGCGAAGGTTTGTTGACCAGAACTTGCCAGCCTGCGTTGTGTGCACAAGAGTAGTTGATGCAACCAATCGGGTTGATGATACAATAATACCTGGTGTTTTTGTGTGCTTGTCCATACTCTGTGTGTCTGTATTTGTCTGTTGTATATAACCTGCATATTTACCGTTCGCAGCTGATGAGAGTAAACGAAATGCTAACACAACATATTTCTTTCTGTACTGATGAACACTACTTATCTTACATGACGAATTGTATTCATGCTGTAATAAAGTAGTAGATTGCACCTACAATAAATTAATGCTATTCCTTACGTTTACGTGGTTGTTCAGACATACATGTCTGAACAAAAATGAGCAAAGCAGTTGGTATCTTTTATTCATGCGAACCTGATTTTCAAGGGCTATGGCTCTCAGCTTGCTACACTGTTGATGAATGTGCATTCATTTAGATGGAGTCCAGTAGTTTGTTGTTTTTGTTCACGTCCGGAGGCCAGCTAGTTACCTACTTTCGCATCTGTGACTGGCACTTGCGATGGCGTTGTAACAGACAAAAAATGAACACATCATGGAGCCTAGTAACGACATTCAGAAAGTCAGAGTTGGTAGCAAAAAGAGTAAACGACCCTTTTCAGAATAAATTCATATCGAATGTGTTATTCATTGTTTGTCCAACTGTGTACGGTATTTGGAATTTGGCATCCAGTCGAGCGAAGCGATGACAGACAGGTAGGCTGATGTAAAAATCGATATTCATTGAAGGTCACCTACGCAATCGATACCGAGAAGCGAATGCAGCTACACGAGCATGCAGAAGATCAGTAGACAAAACCACGCACTTCAAATGTCTGGTCCCCCTTGATTGAATCAAGTTACTTGCCATTGTCCATCTTTTGTCCAGCACCTTACGAGAAAGTTAAACTCTGTCATTTCAAGTTAACATGGCCAGATTTGGTTCTGATACCTTATTTTCATTGTAAACGTGTACGTAGGGGTATCGTAAACCAAAATGTGGAAAACTTTGGTTCCAGCTTGAGAATGCACCCGAATGAGCCAGCAAATGCTAAAAATGGTTGCAAATAAATGATGTGATCAGTCCATTTTACTATGATGCTATCAGGTTGAAACACTAACTCGAGGTTAAGCGGTCGCATGGGTATCAGGTGATTTGCAAATCCGATGTCCCCAGTTGATCTGGGATTGATATCGTCGTAACGTGTAAGGACCAGCGATCGTGTGGCTTCTTTAATGATTCTGGCTCCAACCGTATTTTCTCGCTTATCTGTTGCCTACGTGTGATTCTGTGTACATCTACTAGAGAAGGCCTAATACGAATTCACCGTTACTTTCTTCGGTCGTGCAACCAATTGAACGCAGCGAATGCTTGCCCTCACCCTAACGGCTCATCTACTGTTCTGTTTTTCAGGGTCGTTTGTCATGTACCATTTCGGGCGTTGTTTGTCGCACTCGAAGGTTCTACGCACCTTTCGCTTGGCGCTCCTTTGAGTGTCCCCAAGTGTCCCCAAGTCACTTGTTGCTCCCGTTTATCTAGGACTAGGCTAGAACTAACTACTTGTCATATATCCAAACACTGCTGGAAATATGCAGTTTGTTTCCATATCCTACTGCGTTTTTTAGCTTCATGCCTGTTGGGACTACGTCTCGATTACTCTTCAGGAAAGACGTTTGAAATTGTTAGAGAACGAGAGTCGAGCGCATACCCACTTGTCCATTGCAAACGTGACCATTTCATTTTCCGTTTGCTCTTCAAACTTCGCACCCTGAGGAGGTGTAATAGCCCATTTGAGAAAAGTGAATGTTGATGAACGTAGAGGAGAGTAACAAGAATTTTCAGATGCTTAGAGGTGCTGTTATACGTTAATTGAGAATACTAAGGTAAATCATATAGGTACCACGAAAAGGACAGTGAGTAGTTTCCTCAAAACTTGACAAAACCAAAAACATCACCATTAGCTTTCAATGCGGTAATATGTTATTCAGAGCACGACTCGATACGTAAACTTATTGTTTTTATAGAATATGTGAAAGGGATGTTGAACAAATGCCGTCGTTGACTAAGGTCACGTTCTGAACCAATAGTTGATAAGGCATGCTTTTCGGACTAACAGTTGCATTGTGGTTCGGTTCAATGATGACATACCGTTGTGAGCAAAGAGTGCGGATGGCACAGGGGTTATCTATTTAGGAAAGCAACACGTGAGTTACGCGTTTCAACATGACAACAAACAAAAACACTCATCTGCTTACGGTACTAGTCTCAGAACGTCACGGTTACCACGGACGC
Source organism: Paragonimus skrjabini miyazakii (assembly GCA_014338405.1). NCBI lineage: Eukaryota > Metazoa > Platyhelminthes > Trematoda > Plagiorchiida > Troglotrematidae > Paragonimus > Paragonimus skrjabini miyazakii. The sequence continues at coordinate 39,897 of JTDE01002234.1, read as the reverse complement.
CAATACCCAGTTCCTGTATGTACTAAAAACCATCTCATATCACGCTGCACTCCGATGTTTCTTCTTGTATTTTTCCTACGATTACTTCAATGTTAAAATCCATGAGCTGGCGCCCATCACTGAATAGCAGTGGTTTGAGTAGTATCGTGCGATCGCTCTTCCTCACTACACTGCCCCCCCAAAGATTGTTCTAGTTGCAGCAAAAGCCTTTCAGGTTCTCTTCGTTCTCTCGACGATCTGCGTACCTGCTTCGGGAATATCGATGTTCCAGGTGTGTATTCTCTTCTGCTTGAGGTGTCATACCATTTACAAGGCAGGCTTTCGTGAACTTGATGTTGATTTTTCTCATTCTTAATCAGATTCACTGGGCCACGGCGGTCCACTAATACATGTGGTCCCTTGCAATTTGCCAGGAACTTTCTAGATCCGGGTCCTGTTGCGTCTGGACTCCGCCGGTTTCTATATTCGACCTTCGAACCAATTTCAAACACAGTATTTCGACCCAATAATCTTGACTGCTCCTAGGAAGCTTCTTTTATGATTGCCAAGTTTTGGTGTAGTAAAGAGGAGCGATCGCATTATAATATGTCTAATCAAAACGAGTTTGATTGATAAAATGCAATGGACGTGATTCTAAAATGAAGAAAGTCTGTTTCAGCCGATGCACCAACAGCAAGCCCTTGGTTGTTTTTCCATTTTTTCTCAGATTTCAAATACTGAACAGTATGGACAGATGCCGGAACATTTTCCGCCGATTTTCATTTCTTCAAGTTGGTAGAAGACAGTATTTTTTATGTAGGTGTGTATCACATATTACAAACGTGAGGTTATCTTTTTAATAGATTGAGTTTTTAGACTAACTGACCCTCAATGTTAGTAGCAATCCTATATAACGCCTGTAGAGCCTAGCCACTAACCAAATGTGCTAAGACAACAAGGTGTTCAGCTCTTAAGTCTGACTGTCGATCATTTTAAAGTGAATATGGAAAAGTTTACATTCCTAAGCACTATAATCCCCATTCGAGAATATGCCAAATCGATGTACCGAAACAGAATGGCAAAACGCACGTCGAACACCACCTTTTACAAAATTATTGCGGGCAGGATGGTCGATTAGATTTTAACGCGCACCGTTTCAGTGTATAATTTTGTTTTCAATAAAGGTTGTTGATGTAAAAATCAACCAGTTGCTTTCCACTGAGAATTTGTTCACCTTTGCTAAAGGAAGTTGCCGCCTACTTGACAGGTATGATGATATCGACAAAAGATGGCGTGAATGTATAATTTTATTATCAGGGAGTCCTCAGAAGGGATTATTTTCCTGAAAGAACACTTTCCATGGTCCAACAAGGCTTCTGTAGGATACTAGAGAAACGACATCTCAAATGTGACCACGAACCACAGTCCTGGTCTTAGATTAGCTTGGTCCCCCCTCCCCTTAATGAGTTCACAGTGCCCATCACTAGTAGTTATTCTTCAAAACCTGCGGTCCAATTTACGCGCTCCGGTTGACCTCTGCCGGATTGTGCACGTGTGAGTTGCTACGTTTCGTTGTCGTGCATGCGCACATTCTGTATGGATTGAAATACTGGAATTCGCCAGTCAATTCAGCATGGTCTTATTAAGCCTGTTTAAACGAAATGGGTCATCACTAACACGACAGTGGCGGGTGTTCCCACAAGCACACGGTGCTTTGACCCCATGTTTTGTATTGAACTTCACTCATAATCGACCGCAGGTATCACATTCCCATAGACTTCTCACTTGGGTTCCAATATTGCTAGATTTCATCAGTATACTTGCCACATCCGGGACTAGAATTCCGGCCACGCTCTCATGTGACAACTGCATTGACTATTGCGACACTGACCTCACACCAAGAACGATTAACGTATCATACGTAAACGCCAAATCACATTCGTTTCAGTTCATTTGTGAGTGACGTGCAATTTATATAAACCAACTTCCCGCTGCAACTCACCGATAATCAAAATATCGCTCGGCCAGTTTGACTTGTGACCTTAACTTGGAGGGTCATCGATCGGGGTCAACAGGTCAGTTTTCGCGTCACCTTTTGAGGTGATCGGGCAATCTGAGCATTACATACACGCGAATGCGATTGGACGTTCCCATATGACAATTCAGCCGTGTCTAGTGTTTGTTATCTGTTATCACTGGACTAGCATTTTATCCCCATAGTTATAGAACAGATCTTCCCTTCAAGTAATTTTTACAGATATTCGGACCCGGTTTAGGTCAATGTTTAACTTATGCACGAATGCGGTGAAACAACAAACTTGTTTTTGTCAATATGGATGATTGTTTCGAGACTCCCTAGCAACAGACATGTTGTATGAGTCGTTAAGAATAGAAATGCTCCTATAAAGCTTTTTGTTACTGCAAGAAAGTAGCTATTTGTAACAAACGGGAACTACGCATGGTATATTAACGTTGAGAAGTGAGGCAGACGACAGGGTTACCCGCATTGGCTTCGGATTGAATTTGAGTTGGACTGGTCTCTCTAGTAGGGGACTGTTGTACACGAACGTCAACCCACGTGTAAGTTAATGAGTTTAAGCCTCACAGTGAATTATGCACGCGATTAAACAGCAAGCAGGACTTTGCATGTTTCCTTGCCACTCCTGGCAGCGTGGCGACTCTGACCTGACAGTTTCCGGATTCCCACTATTGTGTGGCCATGAATTTCTTCATTCGTTTTACTACCTAAGTTGTTCGTGAAAATCAGTTTGTATTTGGATGCTGCTAGTGTTGTACGACTAGATGAGGTCGGCGTGTACTGTGTTCAGTTTCAAGAATAGGAATATAATTGTTGATTTATTCTTGTGTAATTCACGGTCTGCGTGAGTCAATAACTAGGACTCCAAGGCTCCTTTGGATCTGGAGTGACAAGACGTACTGGTATATATTTCGATCTCATTCATTCACTCACGCAATGCAAGAAAAAGGTTCCCCGGCGGCACGTGACAAGTGTTCATTACTAACGTTCCTCTACTTTCTACTGACAGGCAGTCGTTTCATTCATAATCTTTCATCCACACAGTTGCATTTTTAGTTGTTCACCTGTGAGTTGAACCCCTCTAGAAATCAGCGTGTCAGCTCGATATAGAGATGAAGAGGTCTTATTAAGCAGGACATTCGGTTTTGCACAACCATGTGCAGTCTCAGATGCGCTGCGCTGAGGAACTCACCGTTCGGATGGACAGCTTTAGACGAATATCATTTTAAGTGTGAAACTGTTCAGAAGAGATGTCTTTATTGTGACATTCATGTCTCTAGATCGTGAAAGTCTTGAAGCACAGATTGAAATCTTTTTAACTCAGCAGTGAACTATTGTAGTGAGTCTCAGGAGAGCATGACTAAAGACTTATCGAAAATTACACCCACTGGGGCGTAGTCGCTACATCACGTGTCACATAGGTTACATGGCTTGTTCTGTCATGCTTACCACCTACTCCTGCAGTTACAACCACCTGTCCATCAACCAATTTCAGCATCGAAACATGCGTACACAAAGTCACATCCATGCAATGCCGTTCGGAATGACTCGACTAAATGTGGTCAAAGTGTAGACAAGCTTGACGCCTTTGAACCAGAATCAAAACAACAGAAAATCATTCACGCGGAAGCATGGAAAATACTGCGTGATACGGCTTTGGCAAGCCCCACTGTATTAGACATGTACGAATGGTCCCAAAAGTCCTTGGTCAGGTTCCATCCGGCACCCCTAAATTAGGGTGTTTATGTTCATGTAGCACAGCTGAAGGATTTCAACGAACCCGCGCATTCCGAAACATATCGTGAATATACACGAAAACCCCACTTACGGGCATCGATTGTAACCATGGCAGAGACCTGCAGGACCATTTCCACATCATTCTTGATAATGAAGACCCAACGGACCTATCTGGTCTGTTCCGTTGATTATCGTTATTGACCATTCAGGCCGTCACGGGTTATGGTTTCACCACATAATAACACCAACGCGTCAGTTATCTTCTGACGTGTTGCATAAAAGACAGTCTCGTTTGTGAGTAGTATAGTGTGTACACTCGGGAACTAAACGGCAAGCCTCAACACCAGGAAGACGATGGGCCAGAAGTGACTATCGGACTAGTGTGTACGCACTATGAGGGAAGTGCCAACCGGGGCGAATGACAACGTATGATCGTGTAGATTAATGTACATGTTCGTCGTCCCATGGTTTAACATAACCTGTACTAGAGTTCGTGCAATAAACGAATTTGTAGGCCAATCATCTTCTGCGGTCGCAACAGATTTTAGCCGGCGGTCTACGAAGTGAGTTGAAGTGACGGAGAAAGTAAACTGCACAAGTTTCCACGATGTATCCCATAGCATTTTGTTCCAGTGCTTCGGGTTATCAATGGGTAGATTTGCAGATCAGAGTAGCGCTACAGCAGTGAATAGCATATTCCAATCCAACAGATGAAGTAGATTTTTCTAACAGTGATTCAAAAATCTCACTTTAGAAATCGCTCAACACAAAACGACATGATTAGCACTAAGTGTTGGTAGCCAACTATTAACTTACACCTACTTCATACCTCAAATTGACTAAATGAAGTGTAACCAGTGTGCCTGTTTTCAACCACCATCAGACTGTTACCTGCATACTTCCTGATCATTATTACCCGCATCTTAGGATATACATGAGACGCTTCGATTGCGGCACTACGGTGTAATGCAAGCACACTGGAAAACTCTCAGCCAGGAGAAATTACACTGCAAACTTATAAAACCCAACGTTATCACTACGATAATGTCAGGTGTCACAAAATACCAAAGTCTAATATCTTAAACCGGAAAGCGTTTACCAGTGACAAACCATAATGTGAACGTCGGTAGCGTATTCAGCGTCCCGTCTCATACCACAAAGTGACGCATTCAACAAGGTACTTAACCAATCAACCATAATTTGTGTGTCTACTAATGTCTGTTCACGATCCAAGTGTCCAGACAGCTCAGCATAATGTAGCAATGACGTATCAAGGTTGATGGCTTAACAGCATGTGCAGAGTTATCAAATAAATTAGGCGCTAAAAAATGATCTTCAGTAGCAAGTGGCAGACAACGACCATCGAGGTTGCTGACGGTCGCTTAACTGCCAAAAAGATATGTATTTCTACAGTTGTGTACCACTGACGCAGTGCTTTACAGCCAAATAGGCAGGCGCAGATCAAAAAACGACAATACACTGTGTGAGACACACACGTTACCTCAAGGTCTGACATGCGTAGCCACGACTACGAGTACTTTTGTGAGCCATCGTATCAATATATGAATAGAAGTGCATAACACTTCAAATGAATAACGGAGTTGATAGGCCACCTATTTGTTTCCAGCGTATACGTCAAGACATTGGATACTGAGGGTGTAAAGCATTCACGAAACACAAATGGATTGCGTCATAATTAACAAATCTGCCATACTACTTACTAGTAATATTACTGCTGAACGTAAACGAGAAGTGTGATGGATACCACTGAAAGAATTCACCATTATGTAAACTAGTCTAAAATGGAAAAGCTTATGAAACATCCCCTTTGAAGACCACACAGTGTGATGGTGTCGAGGTGTGTTATTCCTGACCTATTGTAACAATGGAACTTACTTCGTTGGTATAAATTTTAATGTCATAAAATCATCATCATCAGCACAGACATCAATACATCAGTGGTTCACACTGATGCTTAACTACCACACAACCACGAAGAAGAAAAAGCAAACCCTGTATAGGAAGAAAAAAGGGAAGAGGAGGGGACCTGACCACTAAAAAAACAGCTACGTCTACACTCAGACATACAACACTAGGGCGCCTACACCTTGAAAACAAACAACCGAACTGTAAGTGAAAGTAAGGCGTCATCAGCAAGACAGCTTCCTTACGGCTTTCACCGCCCCGCGTCATTAAATGCACTCACTTCACAGACAACTCGACCAAACAACGACAACATTCAAGCCACTTAGCTCCGTTAACTGCCATCTCACCTAAAGTCTCAAGCCACCGACTCTGTGAGTCGTGAGGGTCCCCGCCTGGGAAACGAACCCGATCTACAGTAGTCACCCCCTTCGTGAACGATTTCATTTCTGTACGCCAGGTCATCATCTATCCACCCCGCACCTTGTGTCACTCGACCGGAACGTCAGCAAACTGTGCTCGGTGTCATAAAATCAACATAGTAAGACATTTGTCAGTATGAGGATGACGTGATACTTAAGTCCCTAACTTAATTCACAAATGTTGAAAAACCCGACAAATCCATATCATTTGTACTTGTCTGAAATATGCAGGTGATCGTTTGCCATGTCAATTCATCATGGTCCGCGATATTGACCTACAATCACTCAAAAAATCTATAAAAAAAATTGTGCTAATCGAGTTTGCTCTTGCGTAACCCATAGGTACTGCATGTGTGTCTCAAGAGTTCGTTTGTCGTCATCCCCATGCCAAACTGCTTGTTTCAAGTCTACTAGATAACTATAAAAAAGTTCGCCTTTGCAGTAAAATGGTCTTAGGCAAGAAAACAAGTCAGCAAGATGTAACGCTATTTCAAGTTTCATTTTTATTTCAAGCAAATGTTTTTGAAATGTGTGACCGTTAAGTGTTCATTTCTGTTCAACTGTGTAATTTGTGAAATTCCTAAACCGCAACACGAAGGTTTTTGGACTGCAGCCTCCACCGTGTGATAAAATGACTGATAATATACACATGGACTATATCACTATATCTGGTTTTTCTACTTAGACCATCTGCATCTTTTTGAATGACAGTGCTGACCGGTATGAGGTGAAATTTAAACTGTTTAGAATTTAGGGATTGAGTTGGTTCTAATCCTATCTTACACTGTCATAGATCCGAGAACAGAGGGAGTATGGGATGCAGCCATAAGCTTCTATCACCTATAACGTTTCAAAAATATCCGACCGTTGATTGAACAGAAGGTTTGTAGTGAATACGTTTGTGTGTGTGTGTTTAGTTTTGTTCTAGGAATCACAGGCCACCTGATCCGTAATCAAGATAAATTGGCACCGGGTATTCGACTAACGCATATGGCCTGTAACAAGTGAGTTGATTGGTACGCGGGACTGCATTCGGTTAGCTTGCATCTGAGAAATCGCCAAACTCACGACCGATAACTGAGACATGCAGTCCACACTTGATGGAACATTTACTTTCTACTTCATAAGTAATTCCGTCACATCTCACCTGTTCAGTATGGTTGCTTACTGTTGGAAGAAGCAGTCAGGTAATCAGCCAATGACGTTGCCTTGAACCATGAAAACCTAGAATTTTTTATTGAGCAAGTTCAAAAGCTGCCACCCAATAAGCTGGAGGCAGCGCAGCTCCCCATCTCACCGAAATAAAGCACTCGTATATGACTGAGTTGCTGTTACTAACATGTTTATCTTAGTATAGTTTTTGACTGTTATAAGTTGTAGTCACTTGTCTTTGTTTGTATGTTTCTCGTGCAACTTTTTAAATTGTCCACTTCCTGTATCCGGTGAACCCATCGTGTGCTCCAAACAAATTTTGACCAGTAAGCACATACTACCTATGCTACCATCCATACATTGTAAAGAACTCACCGACCTCACTCAGTGGGCACCTGAGTTGATAATGTTACTCAGTGTTATGCAGCACAATGTATACCTCCGTAAGAACCACATCAAGTATGACCCGGTGAAAAAGGTTGAGCACATATTTATGTGAAGTCTTGCAATTTACTGACCGCAGGCGTTGCGTCAGCTCTCCACAAAAAGTTTAGCATGTCTCGACAGTTAATCCAGATTTTAAGCTCACATGTAAAGCAAGGGCTATCAGAATTTGGAAGAAAACTCGCTTATATGGAAGGATTATTCACGGTTGTCTAGACTACTGTACCGCCGTCAAGTGCGATTGGTTCAATCTGGTTATAGTTTACTTTGCAAACCCCGACACCTTCGTGAAACGAAATAATCAGTCTCTCTGAATAAGTAAGTATGTAGATAAGTTTAGCTGACAGACTGAAAGCGTTAGGCATGTACTTCAATGCTGCCTAAAACAGTCGTCTATTAAAAAAGGTCACTGACCTAATTCAAGTATGTCAGTGGCCTAGGCACACATGAAAACTAAAATTGACAAAACAACAGTCCGAACGATTTCTCAAAAGTGACTTATAATTTATATTCTTTTGTCTTGCACGGTTGTGAGAAAATGTAAAGGATATGGTTAGAATGTAGGCGTCATTCCGTTAACCGTATTCTCTGTAGAAACTAGAAGCAGTAATCCCCATATCGGAACCATCTTGGGGAAAGTCACAAAATGGTCAGTGCTCGGATGTGATCTTAAACTGGAGGGGAAAGAGCAGTTTGTACAACAAAATAAACCTAATTATTTATCCGGGAATATTGTCGGAATTTTCAGTAAGTGGAGAAAATATGTCCAGAGTTTTTGTTTTCGTTAAGAAGAGACTGAGGTTCATCTGCAACTACTACCGAGAAATTTTCCTTGCTCGCAAGTTAAAATTTTCAAAACGAGAACTTCATTGACGATTTTCGATATATTTCAAATTAAGGCTTCTATCCCGTTAATTGTAAGCGCAATGTTTGTCTGCCGAAACTTGGTCAGTTGTGAGGAAAGATATCTACCTCTCTAGTCTTTTTGACCAGCAATTGCTGAAGAATGCGCACATAGTGTATGCTCAAGAAGATAAATTCAGTATGTTGATCTGACCGCCCGTATAAGACAGGGTTCCAAAGGTTGCAACTCAGATGTTGTGTTCAACAACGAGAAACTGAAGTCAGTACTTGTGTAGGAGGTACAGTTGAATAATATCATAGAGAAGCTTCATTGCCTATTTATCAGTTTATTACAGACGCTCTTGAACCAACAGAAGTACATTCCAGGCAAAAACTGATGTTTAGCATTCTCTGAATACTATGTAACGCGTAAAGCTTGAGTTTTTAATCTGAGGATGAGTGGGTATCCAGTTTTCTGTCACCATAAATTGCAATTTCTCGACTGCAGCGCCACTAGACTGTTCACTGAGTTCTTTGGTTCACGCCACTAATTCCATTTTCCAACAAGACCTCGATCTATACACTTTCAGTTAAACAACGTGCTTTTAGTAAAATTGATGACATTCTCACACGATCACCCTATTGTCTGGTTTTTGCCCACCGGTGCATGCATTCTACAACAGCAGCATGCAAAGATCTGACGGACTCATTCAGGAAAACACAGCGAACCAATACCATGTAACGCTTGGAATTTGAACAACCACGAGTTGTCGGTAAAAGGTGTACCACTGCTTAGCAATTTCAAACAATTGCCCTTTGGGTAGACCTCCTAGTAAAGTCAGATTCCTCGACTTGATTTTTAAGAACCAGCCATGCGCGTATTGATTTTCTCTCAACAAGTTACTAGAGTAATTGTGAACGTTCGTTCATCGGAGCCTCAGCAGCCTCTTCACCTGACGGCACTTATTAAATGTGTCGTGCAGATGCCTATC
>JTDE01002233.1:89350-106447 GCA_014338405.1 Paragonimus skrjabini miyazakii | reverse complement strand
TAACCCTAACCCTAACCCTAACCCTAACCCTAACCCTAACCCTAACCCTAACCCTAACAGTCTTGAATAATCTTTAACCCGTTAGTTCTTTTGCAGTCGTCGTTGTGGTGGTTGTGAAACTTGCGAGGTTCCCCTATGTCGTGCTCGCGTGGAATGATGCGCGCGGTCGAGTTGACATTCCACCTTGTTCGACTATCAGTTAATTTTTATCTATAATTTAACTCTCGGCCGAATGTATTATTTGCCCTATTCATCTTCCGGTGTAACATATTTTCTCCCATATGAGTAAAAGGGGGATAAAGTTCCGTATGTTGTTTTCAAGGGATTATGACTATCGGTCCTACAGCAAGGTGCGCGGAAATAAATGGAAGCTTGTAAACAATCTAAGATAAAGCTTAATACAAGAAAAGGAAATAAACTTACGTAAATGGCACAAGCAAAACATTCAAATAATAACAATCACCTAACGAATAATGTAGACTCATGATTGCAAATTCTTATCACCATGATAGTGATATTTTAACCGCCATTTACTTTTGTATACAAATTGAAGGTTTGTAACAGTGGATCGCAACGGCCTCAACAAATGGTGAAATGTCTATTGATTGGGCGATACAACCCAGGAAAAGCCTTCTCCAACTGAATTACATGTCCCGTTTCTTCCAAATGTCGTGTGATAGACGACTGAGCGGCGCGGGTTCTGTAGTTCGCTAGCCATTTGGAAATGTGCTTTGAGACACGTGTCCCGAGCGTTCTCACCGTTCGGCCGATAAACTTGACTCCACAAATACAAGTGAATTCATAAATAATGTTGGATGTGGCGAATGAGTTGCTTAGGTCTTTCCGCAGTGTGGAAGACAGCCGTGTCATCTGGTTGGTCAGTCTTAATTCTGCCGCGTTGTATGCAGCTCTGAGGGCACACTTTGGTCTACGTTGGATGAGGGTGGTTACATCCTCACCCTTGTGTGACAGTGTTGTATATACGGCTTTGCGGGACACTGTCTTCTGATGTTGATCGATTCGATTTTTCTCTAGCTTATCTCGAGATAAAGCGCGTGGGGTGATAGTTGTGCGCCAGTGTTTGGTGAATAAAAGCCGATTCTTCCTCGATCGTCTCGGATGATCAAATTATGCATACTCTACTGAAGAGGGTTCGAACGAGACCACGCTTGAGCGATATTGGAATGGATATACTGCCGCATTTACGTGGGCTTCCTATGCACTCTTCTTGTGAGGGATCCATCATCGTTCACAGACATTTCCACATCTAAGAAGGAAAGTTTGTTGTTCTCCTGGACTTCTGTGATGAACGCAATGTTCGGGTGTAGACTATTCAGTTGTGCACAGAGTTGGCCAGCATGGCCTCATGAGTCACACACACAATATATGCTGTCAACAAATCGCTTATACAGCGTTGTAGAGTGGACAGCTGTTGCTGCTTGTCCTTGTGATTGGGCAATCTGTCACTTTTTCACCGTTTTGACGAGGAACAGGCCCTTACTCTACGTCCCTAGCGAGAGCAATTTCTTCTAGAAGTTATGCCATACTGCAAGTTACAACAGATATCCAACACTCTGACAGAATCAACACAACCCCAGAATGATCGCCCTCTGTTATATCTGGTCCAGTATGCTGTATACTGAAAGTTTTGTTGGCGTGCTCAGTCTCAATTTCAACTTATCTCTTTTTGTGATCCTATATTCGGTCTTTCTTGCTAGCTTACATCCCGCTATTGGAATCTCTAATTTTTTCTACGCATAAATGAGTGTTCTTTTTCACAGTATCTCATAACTGGAAGAAAACGTGGTGCATATGTCAGCATTTGGTTTACGTTCACCAGAGGCGGGCGTAAAATATGCGTATTATACAAATCGGACAAACTGGTACATGCAGCAAGTAAATACGCATGCAATCAGATGCTTCACTCACGCAGTCATTATTGTTCACTTTTTGAAAACAGCATCGACATTTCTAAACGGCACCAACTTACTCTACTTTACGCAATTTTTATCCAAACATGCTGCTCACATTTTACCTTAGCTGTCTTAAACGTTTTGACTAAAAGTGAATTTACCCGTTGTATCTGACCGTCTTAAGTTCGTTACAAGAATGTTGATCACAACGTTGCCAGTTGTGTCTGCGTCGAAGAGTATACTAATTTAACAGTTATTATTATGCTGATAAGTAAACGGCTTCCGAATTGATTTAACTTATAACGTAAGTAATCAGAAGAGACTCAGTTGCGAAAAGTCTGGACTTCGGCTGGATTCGAACCAGTGACAGAAACAAAATGCCCAGACTCGGCGAATGCTTTATCAGCTGAGCTACGAATACACGCCGGAAGCTCAGAAATTTCACATTTGAAGTGATCGAGAACTTCTGCTTGAAGAGTCCATCTCTTGGATCATTTGATGGATCCCATATAACACGGTTGGTTGGTTGGGTAAGTAGGTCCAACTGTGAAAGTTCTGAGCCTCCGGCGTGGCTTCATAGCTTAGCTGGTAAAGCATTCACCGCGTCTGGACATTTTACTTCTGTCTCTGGTTGGAATCAAGCTGAAGTCCAGATATATCTTAATTAGGTCTCTTCTGAATTGTCAGATCTGCTAAACTGCTTATCAGTAGTATAAAGTAAGTCTTGTTAATCACTGATTACTCAGTCTGGTGCGCTTTCGATTGATCTATGTAAAAAGGGCACTGTAACGGAAGATCGTTTTAGTGCCGGATCCACAGTTATGCAGACTAGTGTGTGTGTGTGGTCGTTTACATCTGCCTTCTTGGTGTTGCCGTGGACGTGCCTGTACATCAATTGTGGAAATCATCCAAATGGAGTGGAGTATACTGTTAAGTGTCTAAGCGGATTATTTTTTAAACCTTCATCTATATAGTTGATCAGACATGTTGTTCCATCTATGGGACATGAGCACTAGTTACATGTACCCCAGTACTTTCAGACGATGGGTACTATTCCAAACTTGTGTACTGATGATAAACACGTGAAATCGAACACGGTGTCATGTATCACTAAGGGCAGCCTGTTCATGAGAAAGGTGGAATAATGTGGACGGTTCAAGTCAAGCATACACATACTAGTCTCCAGACGAAGTGTAACTCGGCCTTCGCTGTACACTGAAGAAGGGGAAAATCGCCGGTGGAAACATGTCCCAATGTGGCGTTTGAATACCGGATTACCACAAGCAAAGCTATTTAATGAACACATTGACCTGAATACGTACGACTGTGATTTTTTGAAATCACTGAAAATAGGGTTGAGTGTTAACGGATTTGACAGGCAATTTCGTGTTATTTCACTTTCGAAGGTTATACAACCACCGACAGTAAGACGCAGATCGCGATATTATCAATAGAAACGTCACAGTTTTATCAACATAAAACGCCTCCAGACAAGTCGTCAGAAAGCAATGGTACGTCAGTAACAGCTTTGTTCTAGACTGAACCTTGACGAATCCACAGGAGAATAATTGATTTAAAAATTGTTGACAAGGTGAAACAATCTGATTGATTTGAAAATACCGTGAACACCACCGCAAGCCCCAATGTCTTTCACTGTTCAAGGACATTTCAATGTCAGGTTGTCACGTGAATTATGCATCCCTGAAGGTCATAAGCATACGTGCCACATATTGTTGTGCACCAGCCACGTGACAAATAGGGTGTGATTAAGTTTAGAAAATGCGAAGGGATAGTAAATTAAATACAAGCCATTAGACACTGCTACGACCGAAAGGTGATTTAAAGTCACCAAAAATTTTTTGCAATATTTCAACACGAGACCGAACAGCAACAAACGCCACTAAATGTTTGAAAGAACGGTTAAATAAATCAGTCATATCCACCAGTAAGCAGATAGGAGAAACCAGAGATAGCTTGGGTCGGCGATCGTTCCGATTAAGGGTCACGAGATGGTAGTGGAGAAATCACAGTGTTGTTGGGTTGTGTTGTCCTGTAGCAGTCCGCAGACAGGTTATAAACTGGCGTCAAAAGAAATTAGCAGCGGGGCCAAGTAGTCTACCTGGAATAAGCTGAAGCAAAGGGAAACATGGCGATCCTCCCTCCGAAGGGAGTATTCATAAGACACATCAATCTGTAGTTCACAAGACTGCACCTGTGAAGTGAGCCCTGGAGATGGATGAAGAAGCGGACACCTGATGCTTAACTGGCCGGTAACTTAGCCCACCTCCAGTCCACTAAACGGTGTAAGCCGTGCAAGCATAAGTTGATGTAGCTTGAAAGCATCCACAATGTCAGGTGGACAGATCTCAACAGGAGAAGCATACCATTGCATACACATAGGCCTAGCAAATGAGAATTCACGGATGTTAGGTCAGAAGATTAGACAAATAAGTTTAAATCTCAAAATTGAACACCACCCACACTTAATCGCAGCCTTCGCATTCAGATAAGCCTTTCGGCTAACCGACTTCGAAAGGAAGCACTAGACTCGAGTTTCGCTCCTAATAGAACTCATCAGTAGTACATATCCTTGTCGGATTCAGAGTTTGCACTCTGACCCTCGTGCTTGTGAGACTAGCATGTTAACCACAACGCCAGCAACCTCACGATAGTCATGACCGAATAATCAAGCCGAAACGCTCCAACACAACCTTGTACGAATAGTGTACAGCTTGCTCGGTCACTTCGAGAGGAGAATGAAAAGACTCACTCTGTTCTATCCAAACGATAACCCCGTGATCAGGAATTCTCAGTTAGGTTAAAGTTACTGTCTTCATTGAACCAACTGAGCGTGGTTTGAATCAGTAATGAGAAGTTACCTCGACTGTCCTACGCTTTCCAAACGCCTTTCTGTTAACAGAATTCCCGAGTGGCGCTACATTCTTCTGAATGCTTGCCGACAGACTTTTAGTTAACAACAACTGGAAAATCGCGTTGTGTTGGGCTGCCTTATGTACCAGGGCCGTTGTGATGGGTTGTAGTCATAGGCCCATTTTGCATAATAACTGGTGCAACTTCCGCTGCTTAGATATCCTCACGCGGTTTATTAAATTGTCTTTCAACTTGCTGTATGGCCGGTATTCCGACATACAGAAGATAAGGTACAAGAATTCTTCGGCGATCCCGACTGGACTGGGGCGAACGTTGTAAGTGTACATCATAGTTTGTAGTCTATTGAACCTGGTTCTGAAGATATTTTCATCTTGATCGAAATAGGGATTAGGTTTACGGACTCCAAACGCAATTATCTTGATGTGTACGGATGTGAATATGTGATTCTTTGAATCGTTGTGGTCACTCATGACAAAAAGACAATTCGAAATAAACATGTTCATTTGCAGGGCTCATCAATTTTAGTTGTATGTGGAAGGATACAGGTAGCTAGTGGTAACGAACGCGTATATATAAAACGGGTTCGCCAATTTGCATCAGAGGGGCAGAGTGTAGAATGGTTGGATTGGTCAGACTGACCTACGTAGAGTGGTCAATTATGAGTTACTGAACATTCTAGTCGGTGATATCAAAAATAAACGAATGCAACAACAAATTTATCGAGGTCAGAAAAGTCACGACAATAGAGTGTTCTGACTCACAGGAGGTATTTAAATGTGTTTGGGATGACTACCATAACTCATCAAATCACCACTGTCCGACAACCGTGACTGCTGCAGAATTATGCGTAAGCCTCTGAAATGAGGTCAAACCATGGGAGGTATTCACGTTATGACTGAGCAAAAATAGTATCAAGGATCTGTATGCTAGTATCACGAGTTTGCGTAACCCGAGAACAACACACCAATTTGAAAAACCTTATGTTAAAAGGCCAATTTACGTGGTTTCAAAAACATGCGAATGCGATGTAAAAATCATTAGTTAGAAAAAGTGAAAGTTATTGGACACAAAAAGTAATTTTCTGGTCTGTCAGCATGTTGTAACGCAGTCAGCAGAAAGCCGAACATAATCCACACTGTTCCAGCGGATACGCATCTAAAGTGTGTGTATAAAAATTATGCTCGCAGAAAAGCTGTAAGAAAGAAAATGCCTTACGGGCATTACTATCCCGTTCGCATTTGGTTGCTCTGATCGTGAAAACCATGGACAGTCCGTATAACTGTTTTCTGCACGCGAATGGTCCAACAGTATTTCAAAACCACGGAGTGCAGACGGTCGAACTAGGAAACATGTTTGGAGAGCCGGAACGTCTGGTATTCAACGAGTAAACTGTTTTGAACAGTCCTCCTAGTACTAGAAAACAAGTGTTAGTACAGCAGTCAAATACGGTTGGGGCTAGTCACATTGCTCTGTTCAACACGGGTGACAATATTAAAATCGGCACGGGTTGTTCCACGGTATTACAACGACACCTTCATACTCTTGTGCAGTAGTTTAACTGAATCAACAAAATTCCATGGACTTCAAACTTACGATTACCCCACCGCTCACGGATTTTAACGTTCTGGTAAGATCTACAAATATGTACAACGATTGGCCATGTTCACGACATTTTACGAGCGACGGAGATCACGTTTATCTTACTGTCACTCTCCCGCAGAAAAATGTGCTCTTCGGAAACGTTGGTCCCCGAACCTTTAACTTCGCAGATTGATACCTTTACCTTTCAGTAGTTTTTCTGCTACATTCATTTTTAGATGTAAAATGTGATTAGGAAATATGTGAACTTCTATTTTTTAATGGAATCAACTAACTAGAGCACAGCAGGCTGTGTCACTTGACCGTCCTGCTTCAAAGTTTACTTGACAACTTCTATTCTCCCGCCGACTTTTCATTTCGCAACACTCCAAAGCCTACTGCACGTCTAAAATGTCCGAAGCTAATCCAATCGACCCGCTGATAGATTGTCAGACCGGGTCAATCGCTGAAGTCCTGTCAGTAGCAGCATGTTGATTTAGTGGGTTGCCAAAATACATGCGCCAAACCTATATGATACCCATGGACTGCACGCACCGAACATTAGAAGCATCGTCCAATAGCGTGTTGGCAGGTTGGTGAAATGGGCCTACAATCGCTGTAGGCGAAACATACAAATCCTTGAGTTTCCGGCATTCCGTGTAGTCTCGGGTCAACTCACATTGCCAGTCGCCCTTCACTCTGAGAAGCAAATCAGTAAGTTGACGGCAGACACCACAGAATATGGTGCTTCCGTTTTTCTCCGTTGGATCCATTTTATAGGGAGCAAAGGTTCTATTCTCCTTTCATATCAGGGTCGAGATAACTGCACTATTGTCAACGAACCAACCGCGTAGTATCTGGCACGTAATACCCAATGATTATCGCTTGGTAGGTGAGTGTATGTTACGATACTGCCTGCATCCAGCTGGAATCAGATGTTCGTGATTGCCAATCGTGAGTAGCATACGGTTTGGGGAGGCGGTCACCGCTCTTATTGACTGAACCAGCGCCGTGGAATCCGTGGTCACCCAGTCAGATGCCGAGTCGCACCCACCTCGCGGGTTGGGGTCACCCAGATGAAAGAGTTGGTCACTCAGCGGTGTCGAGAGGACTGTAATGGACAGGTAATCACAGAACTGGTCCTTTGTCTCATCAGTAATGTATGGTTGGGAAGTAAACACTAGAAAAACTAAGAGACTTACCCCGACTAGGTCTAGGGCACATTGATTGAATTCTCGAGTTAATACCGTGCAGTTCGTCTAACATCAAAGAAATGATGTGATAAGTGACTGCGAACCAGACACTATGCTCCCTAATAACTTCTGTTACATTGCCTACGCTTGGTTTGTAAGCCTCGTTTCACTCAAGGCTGCAGCACCGATGCTTTGGTGGCTCAGCTCCATGGGAACCAGCACGCTGCGACGTTCCGGCCGTTCGGTGCTGCGTCAATCCAGCAACGTGCGTACATTTTGCGTCCAGAAAGGCAGTGTCATGCGTCTCCGGTCCAGCTTCAGGTTAGGTGTCGTGTTACTAGGATGATATGCACTACTGACGAGCTCTAATGAGAGCGAAACTTGAGTCTAGTGCTTCTTTTCGAAAGGGGCCGACTGGATAATCTATGGGAATGCGATAGCTGCGTTCAATTGTGGGTGATGTTCAACTTGAAATTACTAGGATGTGTCTGAGTGATATTTGATCCAGTAGTTACTTTGGAAGGGTCAATCTGGGAGGATTCAGCAGTAGCACAGTTGTGCTTTTCCAGCACGTTGAAAACGGCAGATAAAGCGACCTGGGTTATTTTGTGCAAACGGTCGATGAAGCACTCTAGTTGCGTCACGTTGTATCGTCATTTTGTATTTGCGCTTGGAATACTCTCTGGAATCCCAGCGCAAACAAGAGAGCGAATAAGACTTTCTACCAAGAGCACCGGCTAAAAGAGTGTATCGCAAGATAGCGTATGGATGACAATGGGCCCGAAATAGACCCGTTTTTCTGTAGTAAGGAGCCAGCTACATCCGACCTCCCAACTTGGAGATTGACAATTTTAGTACCAAGTTACTTATGATCAGAAAGTGAATAGCGTCTACAAAAGTGCATATAAGACAAGTGGGCACCGGGTATTCATAAATGACAGAAAAACATAATAAATTGCTTGGACTCAGCAAGTTCCTGAGAGTAGATTAAGAATGATAAATTGATTGAGAATAACACAACGTTATGAGAGAGTTCTAATACTCTATGTTTCAACCACTTCGGGTGGCCTCCCGCAAGAGTGTTGTAAACGAACCATCCGAGGTGGTTGAAACGTAGATTATTACAACTTGTTCATAACGTTCTGTTATTCTCAATCCTTTTATCGATAACATGTTAAACACGAGTCCCAAACTGTTTGACTTCATTCGTACACAATTTGATGCGGATATCTTACAGTAGATTGGAAATTATTTGGATTGTTGTAGATTCCCGATTGAATCAGCGTAATCTTAGTCGGTACGGTCGAAGACCATTTCGTTGAATTGAATTCATTCCACGATTTAATATCTTTGTTCATGTCAACTAGACACTTGTCAGAACAGAAGCATACGAGAGTCATACAAGCACCTTCTATGTTTTGTAATATTTCTTTGGAAGCAAAAGTTAAACTTGGCTAAGTAGCATACTGATTACTTTGGGGATTCTTATCCACTCGTTGTTTACTTCATTTGATACACGTAAATTTTATTACTTGTCAGTATTCCGTGATTCAACTTGTTCATCCAGGTTTTTACCATAATTGCTGGACGTAAACGTTTTATCGCTCAATTAAAACTTCGTATTAATTTTAATATTGGTGTAACATTTTAAATGTTTACTAAATGCGTCAGTAGTATGTGAGCATGATGAGCTGCGCCCATGTGAATTTTGTCGTCTGTGCGCTACCGCTTCAAATTTAATGCACGTTTGGATTAACACGGTTTGTTCCAACTCAACATTTGTCAGTAACTGTAGCAAGATTGACCAAACGAAAGATATGTAAAGCAGTCAACTCATTGAAAACCAACGCTCTGGTTACGGAAGTTTGAATAATATTAAAGATTCAGTGTGCAAAATCCTTGACCGTTCCACCACGTGAACCATAACACGAAGCTGGTGTGATGTCACACGTTTGTCTTCATTCATTGTATCGCTTTGTTGGCATATAAATTGAAGTAATGTTTATCCTCCTAGTCTGTAAAATCTGCAATTGTTTACAATTGTTGAATGAGTTGACGTAATTTAGTTCCATTCTCTTAAGTATTATATCTAAGGTGATCGATTTACGTAGGGAGCTATGGATTGTTACACATTGGTCATATCTGATTCCTCATGCACTGCAAGTGCATACATAAGTTTCAAGATTATTGTTACCCTAGAGTTACAACATACAACGTTCATTTTTGAACACATTTATTAGCAGGTCATTAAATACGAGGGAAATTCAAACGTATTCCCGGTCTGCTGTGTTCCACTCTTGCGGAGTACATCGCAGTGCGCAAAAAGTATCGCCAATGGACACGGATCTTGGCCTTAAAAGATATCGAGGCTTATCACTTTCTGAAAACTGCCGCCAACAATCTAACTGATAGCACTATCCATTGCAAACACTCACTGGGATGTCATGTTGCGTGAGCATGGTGTGTAATATACAACACCAACCATCTTCAGATGTTTATTAAAAATGGCTAATTTGGCATCATGATCCATCGGGTTCATGAAAGCCATGAAGAGGCAATAACATTTGTGGCCACCGCTATTTTGCCACAAAACTTGAAGTAGCTCCATCAGACTGAGTTGATATCAAACGTTAAGTAATCAAGAAAAACCATGCAAACTTTCTACTAACTTGGCACAATCACCTCCCATGGCTAATCAATAAAAACGGGTAAATAATGAAGGAAATAAAAACTTCTGGATATTTAAGTTTATTACAGTTATAGACATGTAAACGTTTTGTGAACGGTGGCAGTGCTTTAGAGTAAATTCTTCACTGTTTTAGTAAAATTTTCTTCAGTATGAAGCACCCTGATTACCATTTTTTGACTGCAAGAATCGTGCTTTTTCAATTTGATTAAATTTCCCCCTGATGTGCTATCGGTATCATTTCTGTCATCAAGTAAGTTCACTGGTTATATATGTACATCCTGCTACCTCTTGATATTTTGTAACTAAACACTGCCCCATTCACACGTGCATTACATCTCTCTTGGTAGGTGAAGTATCGAGCAGTGAACAAACACGGTGTACTAAATATTTATAATTCCGTTTTCTCCAATCGGCCGCATATATAAGACAAGCAAATGTGTGTAGTCGGCAAATGTCAACGAAACCAAATCGAATTTTAAGGTGTGTCCGAGATAAAGGGTGTTTTTTTAAAACCATTATATACCTTAATCATTCCATCATATAAATAAAACATTCCACCAACTCCACAAATATCTATTTGCAGCTCATTAACCGTATTCATTTTACCAATTTACGCATGAGAGTATTCACAACAGAAACTGCCAGCATCTAGAAATATTGGTCTTACAATAATTCAGTCGTTTACTGTGCAATAGATCGCTGTCCATTGTGGCATAATCCGGGAAAACTTTTAGTGTTTCTCTAGAATTTGGTTGGTGATTGGTTTTTACCAACATTTCCAGGTTGTTTCATCCACACAGCATTTTCTGTAATGAATGTGATTTTCTACAGAGCGTTCACCTCAGCCTCAACAGCTAAAATAACCATAGCAGCTCCGATAATCAGGTGAATTTAAAAAACATGTTTTTGCACGAATATTTCGCTCTCGCCCCTTTATCCGACTGCTCTTGCGTATGACTAGTAAAGAGCGAGTATGGCTAGTCACAAAGAACTAGCTTTGGTGTGAGCATCGTAGTACAGCTTTCGAAAATAGACTTCATCAATTATAATTTTTAATTTGATGCTTGCATTGAGCACGCTCTCCACATAATTTCCAGCCGTGTTCGCGTCACCAGTCATGTGCAATTTTGCACACACATGCGTACTTCCACCAACGGTACCAGGTCAATTTAGGCCACAACTGTAGCATTCGAACACTTGGTGTTCGTCGGTTTCGTATCACGCCCGCATGACGTGTAAGCCCGAGTGTCCACATGAAAATCATGTCGACTCGTATTTCGGAAACTGACGGCCGCAAAGGGCGACCGCGTGCGCGTGCGCGAATAGGTGTTCGCGCGTTCAAACGTGAATACACCATTTACCCTCTCAAAATTGTTGATTCTGGTGTAAACATTAAAAACAGCCTTGTCTGATATACGTCTAGGTTTTGTCCGATGTGAACCCATCTTTCCAAACAACGGGCCTGGTAGTGAACTTTGGACTTTGAAACACTTGTCTGTAGATGGAGTTCGAAAACTCAAATTAAGTTACGTGTCCCATACACACAATATGTTAACCGTTACTGTCGGTTACGTTACATGGGTTAGCGCGAAGTTAAATGGATGTAAAATGGAACGGAATCATTGGTCATGATATAGGAAGAAAAAGTGTTTAAACAAAGGTTAACCGATCACTAGAACAGCACGTTAAGAAGTAAACAAATCGAGTAGGGTGCTACAGTACCGATTCATCAGTGACATAGACTGTGATAGCCGAAACGAGAACTTTCAGACGGTGCGTATAATTTTATGAAGAGGACAATAGAATTTTATACCAACTGAGATTACCAATAAAATATCAGAAAGTGCCATAATATTCTGACTGTTTGTGCCAACCCTCATGGTAATGTTATGTTGAAAGTTGTACTCCGTTTTGCGCATAGAACACGGTCATGAAGGTACATGGGATATGTGGAACGTTGTTTGATCGCTAGTTTATTTCCGACTACTGCTTCTCACCTTGACCGTCTTAGTCAACTTCAAAGCCATGCAGTTTCGGTAATCGTTGTTTACAATTCGATTTCATTTCGGTTTCCCAAGATGAGATGAGATTTCCAAATCCTAAATAACAGACGACTTTTTTAATCGCTGCTGGTTTCAAACGTCAAAATCCTTATGTTAACTCAATCGAATGAGCTTCACTTGCAAGCTGCTCGTAGGAGTTTGCTTCATAGTAGCTGGTAGTTTGACATTTATAGAGAGGAGCTAATAGTGCGTAATTAATGACCTACAAGACCAAATTTAATGGACTCTATACGAAGCGGGTCGGCTTGTTTTTGTGAATCACAGGATAAGAATGTCGTCAACTTATCTCTGTGGCATAAATTTCCCATGGTTACACAGCCTCATTGTCAGTAGCAGTCGCCTATAAACAGAAAATGGGGTATTCTTAACATAAACCATCATCACACTTCGAACAAAACAACAAGTGGATGCACTCCATATTATACTCCTATAGCCTTGTGTACTTGGTTTAAGGGTGCTACTGCTATAATAACTTTACCTCGAATGGATGGAATGGAAGCAAGGTGGTAAGACCCGATGCAATGCCAGACAATACGGAATTCACTTCAGTTGAGCACATGTTAGTGTGACGTAACTAAACAACAGAATACACCATTGATCCGTTCACTAAACGATCTTGCAAAAAACACTTACGGAAAATGGGCCCTTTAGATCGTGGTGCTCGAGGTTTGTGCTAGTCAGTTGGTCGTAAATCATCTACCGACAGTTGTCAGAATTCACAAGCGAAATAAGGAAAAATACGAGGGGGAGTCAAAAGGTAAAGCCATTTTATTTCGGACAGATATAATTACCAGCACAGGAACATGTATTATACATCAAAATAAAGCTGGTCCTCTGTGGATCACATCCCTACTTCTCAACATAGTCACCTCTATGCTCAATGGCAACGTTCCACCTTTGAATGAGCACATGTATCCCTGCCTCGTAAAATTTTATTGTCTGTTCTTTGAGCCACTTCTTCACTGTGGTTTTCACTTCCTCGTCACAGGAATAATGTTTGCCTCTCAAACTCTCTTTCATGGGATCGAAGAGGTGATAACCTGAAGGCGCTGAATCTGGTGAGTATGGAGGATGCCGTAAAGCTGTCCACCCGAATGAGGCGATTGTCTTCCTCGTCTTGATGCTACGCTTGAGGTTACGCTCATAGTTCCCACCTTTTCATCCTTCAAACGACGAGCCCACCTGCATACATTGCTATAATCTACAGTATTGTCCTCAAACACATTTGTTAATCGTCTGTGGATGTTCATGGGGATTTCCTCCTCAGCCACAAGGAATTAAATCACTGCTCTTTGTTTTTGATGCAACTCTACGGGGGCAGGCATTTTGAATTTTCCTCGTGAGTCTAAAAACATGAAAAGTAAGAAACAAAATATTACATAACGTAAATTATATAATCCTTTATAACTGGGGAAAAATTCAGGTAATTTTATAAAACTTCACCAGAATTAAAAACATTGGCATTACTTTTTGACTCCCCCTCGTAGCTAACACGATGTTTAACCACCAGATTACCGATACGTCATTCTTTTACTTACAATCCAACAATATGATCGGGTTCTAGCCGGACATGACGCTCATACAAACTTCCGCCAATGTATTATCTGATAAACGGAACAGAGAACAGTGAAACCCAAGTTAGCCCAAACTGATCACAGTCGCACACAAATTGGTATGTTCATCAACGAACTGGAATCATCGAGTCTAAACCAACATCAGAAACATGTGCACTAACAGAATCTAAACGAGTCAGCCGGCGAACAAGAACATTCTTGAAAAATGAAAGTTGTGCCTTTAACCCATTCCACTTGGAACAGTTCAAAAAGGTAATGGAATGTCATAACATCTCATATCCTCCTGATCGAAATTTTTCTGATCCACATGCTTCATGTGTCCCAAACCAATCCAGATTAAACCGTCCTCGCACCTTGGATATGTCATTTCTCAAAATAAAGCAGATCATTACATATCAAAGCAGCCCAAATTGGACACCTTTCCCAGATGAATGTCCACATTGATATCCATAATGATGCCATTCACTTTTGTCTTGACAACAACTTATACACAAAAGTGGTAGAATAGTGATACCAGCATAACGTGGAACAGTTCAGCTAGGTTCCGAGGCTACGAAGTTGAGAAATGTCTTGCTTGTGAGGTGTTACTATATGACTTCACTAATATAGTTAACTAGTGACGCATAAAACTAAAGATCGACAGGAAATGTCTCACCAGCAGTCAGTTTTATATAACCGTTCGTGAATGCAGCTTATTGTTGTCAATCCTTTAGCGGGAAAACGATTGTGAAAGCGCGCTGTGTTACAGAAATATCGTATGTCCACTTTGTCAGTTCGCACACATTAATGCACGCTGGGTCCCAGTCGTACGTTCGCTTTCAATCACCGAGGTGTTTTTCAACAATCCCTTGGTACTGGTCGTGAACCCTGATGGGAAAATCACCGGGATCATCGAGCTGTGCGAAATGACCGGAAATGTACGAACACATCTGTACCAACAAGTTTGACTGTATTTACAGCGTTTGCTCCGCCAACCTGTCTTATCCCTTCGGACATGCACTCGATGTAGTGTGTGTGTATGAGCGGAACTGCAAATGGTGCGATCCAAGCCACTTTCGATGGTGGCTACGTACAACCGTATTTTAGCTTCGGCCACTGTATCCGACTGACCCGGGAAGAGATGCTGTCAAACCTATCGCCTTTCCCCACCCCGACTCGATTAGGGGGCTTTTTTGAGCATGTCTTTTAAACTACTCTTCTCTTTAGATGATCTGGACTCCGGTTTCCGTTGCCGGGCGCTCATGTGTGGAACAGTTGGTACATCCCTGTGTGAAATTTGGATGAGGTCGTTTACAGCATTCACACTGCACAGACCGTAATCGCTGCTTGACGAAATGTTGGATGGGTTCCGTTAGGCCTTATTAGCTAGTTTGAACTTGACACGAAAAAGAACCCACCACTCGAAGAAGATATGTTGAGCTTTGAATATATGTGCTGGCTGAATATCCGTCCATCAATAATGAATCAAACGGTTTGGTGGGGTTACCACTACTTAACTACCCACCTGCCCTGCTCGTAACGCCTTTAAAACATCCACTCTCAATTCGATTGACTCAACACAATTCCCGCCTTTCCATACTCAGACCAGACGACCGAATTCGTAGATCGATAGGTTGCTGGGCTGATCAGTAAGGAATTCGAAGCTGCAACTAAAGTAGGATAGGGTGTGTGAACAATGGGTAACCCCAATTTACGAAATGACGGTTAGTCAAAGCTAGAAAGAACCGATATCTAGTCAACTGATAAGATTGGGTCGGTCGTTTGCCATCACTTCAAAGGAAGTTTGAACTAAAATAACTCGCTACTAAAGTACGTAACTTTTTCCTTCCTGAGTGCCTGAAATTATCAAGGTTGTATCTATTTGCTCAACCAATTTATCCCGATAATTTAGCCTAATTCGTTTTACAACGAAAAATGCTCTGTACAGGGTGTTCAACTCCGACTGCGTTTCCATATTTTCCTTCAAAAAGTATTCGATATTAAGCATATGATATCTGGGCGGACAGTGATGGCAGATAAGGCAGGTTCGTGTCAAACACGATTAGGCGGAGTGAATGACATTCACTAGTGGCCGTCTACATGGTCGGTGCTGAAAAGTGAACTCACATCCGTAAGTCATATGTAATATGCTCTCTTTCATGCTTGCTCCGAGCCAGTTGGCAGATACAAACTCGCAACAACTATTCGTATTATCCTCGAACATACGTTAAATATATTTGCTGTGTAAAAGTAGAAAGCCACAATTCATCTTGACCATTTCGTTTTCAAAGTATGCATGTACTTCTGACATTGCTGAAAGACTCAGCAAGTCAGAGTACATAAGCATCAACTAATGCACAGGAAAACGGCCTAAAAAGGCTGAACCAACGCCCGCAGCTGTCCGTACTTTATTACACGTGCGTTTGTTTCTCAGCACCGCTCATCTACGTAACCACTGGTCGAACAGCATTTATTCCACATTCCTCACCCGGGACTGTTGTGTTTATTACGGCTTCGCTTGAACTGACACCATGTACCGAACAAAGTTTAACAAAAATGAGCGAAACGATCGATTGTAATGGTCTACTAGTGAGGTGAGATAATTTCCAGTACAGAGCTTTTTCAGGTGATCAGTGCATTATCAATTCGCATCACCTGTTTATTCCGAAAACAAACACTGATTGTAAAAGTTCCTGGAAAAATGAATCGTTGTGACTCCATCTAATAACTGTGTGATTCAGAAAGATCAACCACACTGTACAGTCGACCAGTCAACCACCCACTTATTGGCTGAGGTATTAGCATCTTACAAGTGGCAGAGTGCTCGACAGCGTCGAATCACCAATTCTTGATTCTTTACATATGCATTCTAACACCTGGCTCTCTATGAGGAGAGGAGAGTGGTTAATCCGACTTATACATTGACAAAAAAGCCATATTTTGGACTTTAACGGACATAAAGCCCAGGCCGACTGAAATTAGGTGCATAGCCGCAATGGGCGGTTGATGAATGATCAGCATTGCAGAGATGATAACATCGATCGTTGTAAAACGGTTAGCAATAGCAACCTCCAGAGTTACGTACTAAAGGATTTTGGTTTCATATAACTAGAACATCACGCACAAATCAAGGCAGCTGTTGGATTCCCACAAACCATCTAGTCAGTCCTTTTCTAGAAGGCTCGATTTACACGAGCTTTGATCCCGTTAGAATCA
>JTDE01002233.1:61408-79340 GCA_014338405.1 Paragonimus skrjabini miyazakii | reverse complement strand
CAGTTTTCGGCCATTCTCAATAACCTTTTGCAAATACAACGGGTATGTGTGCATTGTGAATGAAAACCAAAACAAGTCAACTAGGTCATTACGAATCACAGTCTACTGGAGAAGGAGGTTGGGGTGTTGTTGACTGTGTGAGAGTGTCATAACTGTATGCTGTGAGACAAATTTGTCAGGGCTTACACCTGCTTGGGATAGAAGTGGCTGCGGAGTAGCTGACCAAGACGGTTGGAGGGTTAACACTAACTGTTTTATACATGTAAATCAGGGTTATAGATTCTGATGGCAATAGCCTCGGCCGTTGATAACAGTCTCAATGTGACAGCTCTGGAGTAGGCTTGGACAGTCTTCAAAATTGTCCGTAAAACTTCAACCCGCCTGAGCTGACGGCCAATATCAGTCAAGCTGAAACCAATTGCGCTGGAAGTGGGTTTTCTCTAACCGCCGCTTAGCCATTTAAAGAGGTGTTCGTGAATCGGTTTCGATAGCTGCCATGTCATTCTCTCTTCATAAATAGGCTGACAATAATAGCTATTATAATGTTGTGGAAAGCAGCGATATACTTTAATTTAGGTGCGGTACCAATACCAAGCATGTACTGAACAAATTGACCGGTGCTGCTTGATAGGCACTGGAAACTCTGTCAGGTGAAAATCCTACTGGGAAATTTATCCTTGTATGAAAGAATGTTAAGATTTCTGATGTTCACTGAATCAATCACATCAAGGAAACGAGAATGTCGTTTGAAACGTCCGTTCTGATTTGATTTGTTCCAATAGCTCCACTAGTCACTTACTTAAAGCATAATACGACGAACTGTACATAGCCTGGATCGCCTCTAAGGTTCCGAAATTTGGTGAAACCACACTGACGATGGATGAAAACTTCTGTTGATCTGACGGGAGAGAAATTGCGTGAGCCGATCACTTCTGATTGTTCCACCTCCCGGAGTATGTTGGCTTGCTTCTCCTCTATAATTTTTGTTGTTTCCTCATTTTCTTACTCCAATATAAACTTCAATCTGACAAGCAGTGTCGATGACTGTCAACATAAATGGTATCCTCTAGCTGAACAATTCCGAATCCTCTGTACGGTTTCGACAATGGAATATTTCGTCTTAGCCCACAGCTTCCTTATGGCGTCTGAATACCATCACCTGAGTAGGCTATATTCCGGTATTTTGTCCATAAATTTGTAACAAGTAATCACAGCAGTAGATTTGTATTTCCCCGCGTTTTGTTTCGAAGAGTGACCGAGTCCACTCATTTATTGGTATTTCTAAAATAAATTTCACAGTCGAATCGGTCACATTTAGTTCTCGGAAAGCAGTACTCTCGGTCTAGATATAACACTTCTAGCGTAGTTCAGCTCGAAATGACGGAAGAATAATTGTGAACACACCGTTCGTTGGGAGACCGAGTTTGAGGTCAGACATCGTTCATTTCGCTGATCAACTTACCATTTGTTCCGTCCGCCGTTAAACTTCGGACTGCAAATACTGTTCAAGTACCTTCAATTCCACTTCCAGGAGTGAAGAGACGGGGATCAAACGTTAGGATTGATTATGGCGTACTTCATTGAATTTTCATATAGATTGAAAATCACACACAATTGATCGCAGCTGTCGCATTCCCATAGACTTTCCAGTCGGCCCCTTTCGAAAAGAAGCACTAGCCTCGAGTTTCGCTCTAATTAGAGCTCGTCAGCAGTGCATATCATCGCCACTGCCGGGACTAGAACCACGGTCACGCTTTTCATGAGGCAACCGTGTTTACTACTGCGCCATTGACCACACATTAGACACAACCGAATTAACATATGTGAACACTCAACCAATTTCGCTTGTGATTAGTGATCGACTGGAAAGTCTGTGGGAACGCCACAGCTGCAGTCAATTGTGGGTGATGTTCAATTTTTATGAAAATCAAAACCCCGTACTACTCATTGAATTTTGCTAAAACTGAAATCCCCTTCGTTTACACTCTGACGCTGAGAGGTCTTCGCATCGAGCTGCACGGTGCATCGAAGCAGTACAACTCGGTCAAGCTCGGGAAATCTTTAATTATCAGTACAATTATTGGGAAACCGCATAGCAATATCGGCTCCCTCACACCAAATTTCATGTACTCCTAAGTTTGCCCAAGGACATCGGCCCAGACATCAACCGTGTGATCCGTTAGTTGAAACCGGTTTTAAAGCGGTCGCGTTATCCTGGCCGTCCAACTGCGAACACGTTTTAACATACAAATCGAATAAAAATAGCCGAGCATATAAGAGCAGTTTTATGGTAGAACACCCACCCCCTAATCGATTCGCTTATTGAAATACCGCCCTAAATGTGGTGATCGGAATGATGTAGTTACACTCCTGAAAGGAATACAGAACTGTCCATACTAGTATATTTTGTTTATTATTTATCCACCTCTGGGCATTTTAGGTCAAACGACATCACAGAATGCAACGCACAATCAAATTTGTGAATAGTTTTACATTCTGTATTTGCACTACTTAATACAACATTTAAGCAGAAGACATTTGTCTGTTATATATAGGTTATCTCGGCTACTGTTGCAGCGTAAACAGCACTAACAGTAACATGAAATTGCGTATTGATACAGGAGCGAGAATCTACCTGATAGCAACATCCTGTCTGCTGAACGTATACATGCCGTAGCTCTTGTGTGTATGTGTGTGTGTGTGTGCATTAGCCGTCAGTTGTGAGAAGGCCGGTCGTGTGTATTATAGCAATAAAGTGTTCAGGTCCTTAGCTTGGCAAGGTTGATATTCACCTACCTACATTCCAATGTCGTGACCAGTTAAAGAGTGACCGTGGCATGCATAGCGTTGCGTAACATTTGCAGATGGGCAACGTGATATCGAAATACTGATTTAAGCAAATTCGACGAAATATTGTATTATCAGCGCACAGGAAAATTTATTTGGTAGCAGAATTAAGGCTACCTCTAAATACTACAGATTATCATCCTGTATAGTAGATGAGAAAATAGTTCGAAACCAACACCCTGGTCGGTGTTTTGAACACAGACTTATTTTTAAAATAAAACATTGTTCAGCAGAATGGACCTTAGAGGCAAATATCCAAAACGTGAGCAAACTATGTCTTAATAGGAACGATATTTTGCATCGCTGTCGCCCAGTAAACTTCTTTCTTGACATAGTCATCCTATAGTGTCAGCATATGTCGTACAAAAACTAACCTAGTGGTGGGTTACAAGCAATACATTCTATTTGTTACACACACAAAATCTCATGTATTTGGCCATGATGAGGTTTGGGAACAACCCTAACGTCTACGAGGTGAAAACAAGAGAGCGGTACAGGCAGTCGCACTCTTTGTGGTGTCTACAATTCCAGTACCTTGGACGTTCGTAAGAAAAATAGATATAAATAAATGAAGGATAACAAAAGACAACCACCCACTACGTGAGATAGTTTGCATCACTGCAGAAAGTGGTAGCGATTTTATGCTTCATCTCTTGTAGTAGTTGCAACCGAGCGCATTTCCTGAACAATCCACCGGGGATCTTTACATGATCACGCGACGGCGGATCGTCATGTTAACAAAGACTGAGATGGTTTTCTAACCCGAACCAGTGAACATGTTAAAAGTATACGAGAAACAATTCTGCTGCGGTTGTTTCACTTTTGAAAGTCTAAATTCTAGAGGTATCGAGTCGAATGTACTGGCTATTTCAACAAGGTGGTTAGACAATGTAAACCATGATTACTGTTTTTCCTTGAGCAGAGCCTCTGGAAATACAACGAGGGGCGCCATGGAAAAGGCAACGAGTTAATTCTGTTATCTGCCATTGGTCCCATTGCATTATACGTGGTAACTGCAGACAATACATTTTGATATTAATATCTCATACTGCATGCGTTATATTCAATACCCGTAAAGCGGATGGACCACACCGTTGTTAACTCGCGCTGCATTGTGATTACAGTTTCATTCCAGGGGACACTGGTGACTAAAACCATCCTAGCGATAACCTCTATTACCTGTTGCCTGGAATGTACACCACAACACGATGGTCAAAAGCTGTCATTCGAAGGACAACATATTCTTTAAGGCGACCGAACCGGAATCGCATTCACGTCACATATCGATGGTCAGCGTTTCTTCATAATCAAACGATAGAGTTGGCCAAATCGAATGAAACCACTGCAACTGGTGGTGTTTACGCTGTCCTGATCTTTCGTATTGTCTTTCAAGAGACCCTACTTACGAGGGTACGACGAATATATCTTGGGACCAAACTGTAAGCCTTGCCAAGATTAAGTCTTCAGCAGTTGAACACTCTAGAATGTTCAGTCGAAAAACGCACAGTCTTGAGGACAGCAAGATACAACGTTCCTTGCCCACACCGTCGACAACTTCCTCAATGTGCTATCGTTGTGGCAGTAACCGGCATAAGATAGACTGTCAAAAATATCCGGCTCTAAAACCTGACTGCAGGAGCTGCGGTAAACGAGGACATTTTGCTCGATGCTGCAGACCCCACCAAGTAGCGCAAGTGAACCAAGATACCCCTGGTGATGACTCGCCATGAAAATTGACAGAACATATTTACTCAGTAAACCATTCCACATACACTGTGAAACAAAAACAGGGGTTTCCATAGCCCAACCTCTCTTCACCGAACATTCCTACAGTGATTTTTATACACACCACCGTAGTACAACTAATGATATGGAACAGAATTCTACTTCTCCGGTAACAATAATTCCTTCAATATTTTATGACAAATTTAAGTGATTAACTGTTATATTCCTCGGCCTACAAGTTTAACAGTTACTCAAATATATGTGCTCATATTCATGGCTTTATTGTGGTGGATCTCTACCTCGAATCAACATCGGCAACTGTTGCCTTATATGTGACTTCTTCGAACGATCGAACTGTACTCGGTCGTAATGCAATGGTGGTACTGAAGAGAACACCTTCCACTGATCGTATGGGGGTTATGGCGATCAGCACATTAGCCGTGGAGAATACATACCCAAATTTAGCCGAAGAGGCTATTAGCCGAATACCACTTGTTGTCCACCGGAGAGGCCTTAAAAAGGGAACATAACCATTTTATGTGACAAAACCATGCCCGATTCCTCTGGCCAAGCGAGAATCAGTGAGCGTTGCCCTAGAGGAAAAGGTTTCGAATGGCTTGATCTAACATATCGTTGGGTCCGAATGGGTTCACCCCTTGGTCACGGTGCTAAATAAAAGGACGGCACAGTGCGATAATGCAATGACTTGAAGGCGCTAAATAGTCGAATTGTGATGGATAAATTCATAATCCCAATGGCCGATGAGCTGCTTGTCAAGCTGGCTGGTGCTCGATTCTTCACAAAGTTGGATTTAAGGGAAGCATTTTTCCGCAAGTCACTAAAGCCAGAATCCAGGCACCTCACAGCCTTCCTAACAGCCAACAGACATTTCCAATTTAAAGCTTTGCCGGTGGGCCATAGTTCAACACCAGCTGACTAGCAAAATTTCATCAACCACTCATTAGCTGATCTTCTATGACAAGTGGTTTATATGAACAACATCTGTGTATTTGGTTCCATTAGTAATGAGTACTACTCTCGTTTACATGCGGTGTTAAGACGTCTGGATAAACTTGATCTGCGATTACTCCTTACAAAGTGCAAACTTGGTGCTCCTGAAATCAAATTTTTGAGACACGCCATATCGGCCGATGGGGTCCGACCAAACGTTGAAGGCACTCGATCAATTACAGATAATTCTACTACAAAGAATGCACCGGAAATTAAGCACTTCTTACAAATGCTATCTACCAAAGCTTGCCACCTTGATGGAACCATTACGTACGTTGACGAAGTAGAAAACCCCTTTTGAATGGAAATCACCACAACGGTCCTGTTATGGCAATTTTCGACAAGATACGCTTCTACAGACGCTTCAAATATTGGTTCGGGGTCAATCTTATCACAGATGCAGGATGGTCAGGGAAGAGTGATCATGTATGCTTCCCCGAAGCTTTCGCTTACAGAAGTATCGTATTTAGCTGGCGAAAAGGAGGTCCTCGTCTGCGTTTGAGCTTGTGGAAAATGGCACTTGCTCCTATTCGGACGTTTGTTCACACTTCGTGCAGATCATGCTACACTGACAACCCTACAAAGCAGAGGATCGAACGAACCCAAACTGTTGAGAATAAATCATTGGTACTTGAGGCTATTAACTTACGAATTTCAGGTTAAATTCCGTCCAGGTCGCGAGAATCAAGCTGCTGACGGACTTTTGCGATTTCCATTGGATGTAGATGACCACAAGGAAGAGGAGGAAAAGAAGTACATGATTTCTGCCTTCAGTTATTAGGAATTGCCGGTCATCAACAAACAGGAATTTCAATCGGCAAATGAGGGTTACGGGAACGTTGTAAAAATCTACCGATATTTAATACGAGGCTAGCCTTGTAATAACAAACTCACCAATGATGTATGGGCATTTTACGTTATACGGCATGAACTATCGGTTGTAGATGAGTGCCTTATGCGAGGGCTTATGTTTGCAGCGCCACACGAGCTCATTTTTCAGATTATAGCATGTGCACACGAGAGTCACCCAGGAATAGTTTGGACGAAATGCAGGATAAAGGGACGGTTTTGGTAGCCAAGACTATCAAAATGATAGAAGAATTCGTTCGTAATTGTGCCACTTGTTAAAAAACCGATAAGATTTCCAAGCCAGTTGACGCACCAGGACAATCTGTCGTCTGTTCAATGGAACCTTGGTCGAAGAGTCCCACTGACATAATAGGTCCCATTCAGTTCCGCTCCTCAAAATCAGGAAAACCGCTTGGTCGCCACATGTTTTTACAATAAAAGGCATGAATTCCAGCTTTGTGGTGAAGTGTCTACTGCTGGTATCATACGAAGGTTGAGATACTTGTTCGCCCGCTTCGGGCTCCCAGAAGAAATTGTGACGGATACTGGACCAAGTTTACTAGCCGTTAGTTTGACCGTTTTCTCCAGCTGCACGGCATTAGGCATGCCCGGACAGCACCGTATAACCCACATACAAATGAGGTGGTTGAACTTTTGAACCGTTCATTGAAAGGGAGCAAACAAACAGCGCGGCTTTCTGGTATGTCCTGGGAAGATGCCGTGTTCGAAGTCCTATTCACTTACATACAACCTCACATCGTAGAGTGACTGACAAGATACTGGGAGAACTCATGATTGGCCGGCTACTACGAACGAAGTTGAGTGCTGCACACACGATCCCAGAAACTAAGGATCCTAGTCAGTTCGAACGTCGTCACGTTTACCAATTCACTTACAGGAAACTAGCGCCAGCAGTACAGCCTGGGACATTAGTCCACTTGAAAGAGTGGCAAACGAACAAAGGACAACCGACGCTGTCGAAGCGACTGTGGGTTTGGAACATACGAGCTAACAACCTGTCCCAAGGTCAACGCCAGACAGCTCCACTCATCTCTGCTGCAAACAGACGCATGCAAACCACGTCTAAGCTGTGTGATCGCTGCCACACCTACTCAACGTAGATCAGCCCGTCAAAAAACACAGACATCACGCTACGGTTTTGACCGAATTTTGGGCTAAGATCTAAATGTAACCGACTAGACTCTGAAATTCAGTTTGAAAACCTGCACCAACAACTGGGTGAACTCGTTCCATCTTCAGAATTTAACGCGGAACATTGCAAATCTACTCTAGTGAATGCATGCTATAAATATGTGAATAGCAAGGTAGCAAATTGCAGTCTTTTAAAGCGGGAACATTTAGACGCCATAAAGGAGCTGCGAACTAATACGAACGTTTTATTGACGAAGCCAGATAAAGGATCCGGTATTGTTCTATTAGACAAGGCAGATTATATTGGCAAAATGTCGTCTATATTATCCGACAAATCAAAGTTCACTAAGGCGGAAAATGACAAGGATAAAACAGCAGCTGTAGAGAAGAGACTATCCAAATTACTCCGTGATATGAAACAATAAGATTTGATGGACGCGCGCACGTTTGAACGCATCAGACCAACGGGGGCGGTTATCCCACGCCTCTATGGTCTCCCTAAAGTGCACAAAGATGGAGTGCCCTTAAGACCGATTCTCGATATGTACAATTCTCTGTATCATGCCTTAGCCCAGTGGCTAGTGGACCTACTGGAACCAATCAAATCGCAACTGACCCCATTCAGTTTAAAAGATACTTCTGACTTCGTCGACGTGATTGATTCATTGAATATCAAGAATCAGAAATGGTGTCCTTAGACGTAACCTCGTTATTCACAAACGTGCCGTTAGGAGAAACTATCGGTTACCTATGCGCTTACATTGAAAACAGACAACTCAACGTCGGTATTCCAATCACCAGAC
Source organism: Paragonimus skrjabini miyazakii (assembly GCA_014338405.1). Taxonomy (NCBI): domain Eukaryota; kingdom Metazoa; phylum Platyhelminthes; class Trematoda; order Plagiorchiida; family Troglotrematidae; genus Paragonimus; species Paragonimus skrjabini miyazakii. The sequence continues at coordinate 70,953 of JTDE01002233.1, read as the reverse complement.
TAAAAGAGCTACTATTATTTTGCACTTCAAACGTCCAGTTTCAATTCAATGGGAAGCTCTATAGACAATGTGATGGCGTAGCAATGGGCTCTCCGTTGGGTCCGTTGTTGGCAGACATATTTATGGCCAAACTAGAAACCAACGAACTACGTCATGTCGTCAATAATTGCTGTCTCTATAGACGCCATGTAGACGATATATTTTGCCTCATAAACGACGAAGATGACACACGGTCTCTACTAGCTGAATTTAATCGTGTGCACCCCAACATCACATTCACTATCGAATTAGAGATGAATAGCCAACTATCATTTCTAGATGTTGCCATGCTCCGTAGAATTGATGGGTCAGTTCGAAGAGCAGTTCATAGGAAAAAACTTGGACTGGCCAGTACACGCACTTCCTCAGCTTTGTTCCGTTGAAGTATCAGCGGAATTTGGTTTGCTGCTTAACAAGCAGAGCCAAAAAGATAGGCGTAGGCTACAGCTACATGGTCAAAGTATATGTGCGTATTGAAGTACATTCTGGTGTATGAGGTCATTTATGCCACTTCGGGCACAAAATAAAAACATATGGAGTATAATAGTGAGCAGGTTCATTTCCATTACTCAAACTGTGCATCGCATTCCATTACATTCTACTATGACCTACTATGGCAGTTTTCACAAACTACGCACTTCTTTTTTCACGTATCTTGCTCACATTTCGTGTCGTTATGGAGTGTCTTAGGGGTAGTGAGAAAGAGAACAACGAGTGAAACAGTAATCTATTTATAGCTGTTTTGAGCTAGTGCACATGGGTCCCGTGTAAACACGATGAACGCTCCATGAACATCATCAGGGATCATGTACTTTAAGCCTATGCCAAAAAGATATGCACGCCAGATACACTATCGGATGAACTCCAGCGCATTCGAGATGTGCTAAGTCTGAATGGATATCTGCAACGATTCCTGGACACGAACATGCAACCCAAGGTGAGGCATGAAGTTGTTCAGACGGTGGATAAAAAGCCCGTCTTTATCACCCTACCATACAAGGGGGAAGCCACCACTGAAATTATCACCCGCCGAGTTTGTAATGCAGTCGACATTGCCTATCCTGCAGCACGGGTCATCTTATCGTTCAATACCTGCCCGGTACTGGTGCCGCACCTCAAAGATAGCTTGCTTAGGTTTTCTTCGTCTTTTTGTGTTTATTCTCTCACCTGTTGTTGTCAAGCCGGTTACGTTGGGAGAACCACAAGGCGGCTATCAGAAAGGATTCGTGAACACCTCCCAAAATGGTTTCGCAATGGTTTGATCAAACCCATTTCCAGTGCAATCGGTTCACATCTAATTGACACTGGTCATCAAATTGAGCCGGATGAAGCTTTCCGAGTCATCTACAAGGTTCGTCAAGCCCACTCCAGAGCTGTCAGATTGCGACTATTATCAACGGCCGAGGCAATTGCCATCAGATTCTACAACCCCTGTCTGTGTGCCCAAAAACAGTTCGTACAGGCCCTACATCTCCCTTGGCCAACTATTCCACAGCCACTTGAAACCCAAGCAGGCGTGAACCACTTAACACCGTCATATGCATGTCTCACGATAGGCACGAGTGATAATGCCACACATTCACCAACACTCCCAATCCTCTCCAGTAGACTGTGATCCGCCTCATGTCTATGATTCTAATGACCTATTTGACTTGATAAATGGATTAAGAATAACACAACGTTACGAGCAAGTTGTAATACTCTACGTTTCAACCACCTCGGGTGGCCTTCCTCAGGAGTGTTGTAATCGAAATCACATTAACAAAGGAACAGAGGTCATGGGATTTGTCGTGGTTAGGTCATTCTGTATTGCGTCTGAACTGATTGGCCTAATCCTTTGCCTATTAGGTGGGGGTGAGACTGGTGTTGATAAGACTCGTCTGTGTCTGATGTTGTTTATCCACCCACGCCACACTGCAGATAGGGGTTTGCTATCATTGCGGCAAAGGATTAGGCCAATCAGTTCAGACGCAATACAGAATGACCTAACCACGACAAATCCCATGACCTCTGTTCCTTTGTTAATGTGATTTCGATTACAACACTCCTGAGGAAGGCCACCCGAGGTGGTTGAAACGTAGAGTATTACAACTTGCTCGTAACGTTGTGTTATTCTTAATCCATTTATCAATAACATGTTAAACACGACGCCCAAACTGTTTGACTTCATTCGTACTAAATTTGGTGCGGATATCCTACAACCTATTTGACTTCCTCTAATCTTTCATATATAAAACGCATGTACCCTACGTAATTGTAAAAGCCCGATGAGAATTACCGAAAACAGCTGTTCGCATAACTGACTGCTTAAAATTGAAGTGTTGCATACGCGTCAATGCCGCCTGTGTTGCCCAAATTCGTGTCAGGACTCAAGCTGCGTTCTGATTGGTCGCGCCTTCAAAGTTCAACCACACATTCGTCTGTAGTGGTCTAGACGAGTTAGTGAATGGACTAAGTAAATGCAAGCGTGCCTCACTACGCCAACGCTGAACGGATGAAACACAATAGTTTCGAGGTTCCAGCAAATTACAGTAATCAAAGGGATTTGACTCATAGGAAGTGTTAACATGTGTTCAAGATGACCACCACAATATTCATGCAAAAGAGACCTATGCAAGCCCTAGTAGATACAGCTGATAAGAAAAAGATCTACGTTACTTTGCCGTTCAAAGGGGACGCGGCAGCCGAGCTGATAACGCGCCAACTAACTGACGCGATCGGTACCTATTATGCTGCAAGTCCTATCGTAATGTTCCACTCAAAACGGACGGTGCTACTTAATCTGAAAGATAATATGCCTAATAATGCTGCCTCATTTTTGATCTATTCATTTGCCTGTTCCTGTGGTTCAGCATATATTGGTCGCAAATCTAGGCGTTTGTCAAAAAGAATTCGTGAACACTGCCCGGCGTGGCTTCGCTCCGGTACAACAAAGAACTAACTCATCCATTCTGGCCCACCTAGTCGGCTGTGTCCGACACAAAGACACAGATAAGGCGTTTCTCATCGTCTACCGTGCCCAGGCCGCCGCGTCACGAAAGATCAATGGACGCATCCTGTCTATAGCCGAGGCGGTCGCAGTCCGATTACGTTAGCCGGATTTGTGTGTTCAAAAACAGTTCGTTCACACCCTGGAATTACCGTGGACAAACACCTACAGTCAATCCACGGGATAATTTGATCCAGTCCCCGCCAACTCACCCCAGTTAACACTGACTTCCCAAAACCTCTCTCCCTTGTGATCATAACCACAACGAAGTCGTGTTTGTGTTTAACCCAATCGTTTTACCCTCGTACTATTTTTGATCAATGATTCCCCTTACTGCTTCTTGATTCGATATATAATTGTACCAGCCTGAGATGAGAATTTATCGACAGCAGTTCTGTTCGCTGAAACCAAAATTGTTCTTAATGATGTATACGGGGATTTTCAATTATATTTCAAATTACCAATATCCGGAAGTGGGGAATATTTTGGAGTTACCGTGGACTGCTGAAGCGCGATCTGAGCTACGACGATATTTGTGGTACCACGGAGCTAAAAAATCGAATGAAAGATCCATGTGGTATCGTCAAGTGACTGCGCAACGGGGAGAACAACAGACCGATGTGCACAAAATTGTGTATTCCAAAGTTACTTTTATCAATTTGAACAACCTGCGAAGGTGATGCAAAAGGTTTTTGTACAAACATAAAGCATCGTTTGTAAACGAAAATAATAAGAACTCTACGGTACTCCTCATCCAGAGCACTTGTGAAAGATAAATACCCAACAATTGTCTGATAAGTAAGAATGAGTGACATGAAAGTTATCAACGAAAACGGGCCGGGAAAGTAACGTACCTACCGGAACGCGCAGTTGGACGGAGTGGTGACGAATGTGGAGAGAGTTATGATGTTGTATGAATCTATTTGGTAAACGGACGGAGAGAAGGTGCTCTTTTGTCATTACTTTCATCGGTGGGTGAAGAGTCGAATGAGTGGGGAGTGGAAGAGCTGGATGACTCAGGGTTCTATATTTCGGCAACATGAATAAATGATTGAGAGGGAGATTTCTGATGCGTGTCAACGTAGGCGGGTTTGAAACGATCAATGCTTCCAGTAACATGCTTTCCGGAACGTTCGATGGTGAAGACCTTGTCCGTTCGCGAGATTACTTTAAAAGGACCATCGTGAGGTGGTCGAAGTGAGTGCCGAACTGCGTCACAATGAACGAACACTTGAGTGCGAGTCATCAGGTTCTTGTTGAGTTGTTCTGGCCAGGAATAATGTCGGGTCGGAGTTGTACCGGGTGCTTCCACATGTGATTTGAGACGGTGCGGGTATTTCGTCAGATCTATTGTAGCCTGTGTGTACTGGGTGATAAGATCATTTGGGAGACGTAGTGTCGTTCCTTAGACTAATTCAGCCGTGTAACATGGTATATTTTCCTTCACGACGGAGCTGATGCTTAGTAAAATGAGTGGAAAGCGCTCCGTCCAACTATGTGTCGACTGCACCATGAACGTTGATTTCAACTGTCGGTGAAAACGTTCAGCTATCCCACTAGCAGCGGGATGATACGACGTCGTCCTGATGTGTTCACAACCCACTAGATAGGTCAAGTCGCGGAAAAGGGCTGACTGAACCTTCGAACCTCGGTCTGTAGTGACGAACAACGGGACGACAAAATTAGCAATCCAATGTTCGAGGAACGTTTCGGCGACTGTTTCGTACAAAATTTCTCTAAGGGGAACGGCAACAGGCCATGGTGCAAATCTGTCGATGCACGTAAACATAAACGTTTTACCGTTTGATGGAGTAAGGGGCCAACCAAACCAACATCGACGTGAGAAAAACGTGCGTCTGGAGTGTGGAAATTTCTAGGGGAGGTGATGGTGTGGCGATATACCTTGCTCCTCTAGCAATGAAGTCATGATTAAGTTCACCAATGTATATCTTTGTTCACACTGGGCCAAAAATAGCGGGTAGTAATTAGTTTGAGCGCGGTGCGAACACCAGGGTGGGAAAAAGAATGCAAATGGAGAAAAATGGTTCAACGAAAAGGAAGGAATATGATTGATCGTGGAATGCTTGTGGAAGTGTCACGCACAATAGTGGACGCGGAAAAAAGAAAGGTGATACGGGAACAATGGGATAGTGAGATGCTGTATTTGGCTTGCGCAGAAAGTATCTTCTGGGAATAAAGTGAGACCGGTCATAATTCGCCGCCGACGCATTGCTGAAACATTGCACCGATAGCATGATTAGATGCATCGGTCGAAAGGATCAGATGAGCTGTCGGCTCTGGATTAAAATCAGCGAGGGTCGTTGCGTCGTTGAGAGCTATCTTTAGGTCGTTGAACACTTATAGCGCCTCAGTACCCAAAATAACGCCTATTATAGAATCACGAAACAGATCGGTTGATGGCTGCAGAAGCTGTAAGCAGTAAGGAGTAAAGCGACAGTGGTAGTTAACTATTCCAATGAAGCGTTGAAGCTTTTTGATGGAATACGGAATGGGATATGCCAACAGCGCTTGCACCTTAAAGTCCAACAGCCTGGTGCCATTTGCTTCTCTAAAAACGTCCAAGAAATTCAAGGGACGAGACACCAAAAGCACATTTTTTAAACTGATGGAAATCCCGTATTCATTCAAGCGCTCCAGTACTACACAAATATGTGTTTCATTTTCTTCGGGGAAATGACTGGCGATCTAAACATCGTCAAGGTAAACAAAGACAAAATACAGACCACGTAAAATTTGCCCCATAAAACGCTGAAATACTTGAGCCGCATTTTGAGGGCCGAAGGGAATTCGAAGGAACTCGTACAAGCCAAATGGAGTTGTGATCGCAGTCTTGAGAATGTCTTCTTCAGCGACGAGAATTTGGTGGTATGCACGCACCGATTTTAGAGAAAACGCGCTTAGAATGTAGAGTCAAAGAAAAGTCGTGGATGTGAGGAATGAGATAACGGTCGGATAGTGTAGCATTGTTGGGCGCTCGAATCACCTGGTGTTTTCTTAGGGACCAAGTGCAACGGGGAACACCATGCACTGTTGAATGGGTGGATAATACCAAGTCGAAACATGTGGTCGAATTACACTTCAGCAATTTTCAGCTTCTCGGGAGGAAGACGCCTGGGGTGAGCGGTCACTAGTTGTCCTTTGGGTATAGTGGTATGTGTCGCGTCGTGTTTCAAAGAATGTTGGTTATACGACGGACTGATGACCTGCGGGTATTGTTGGATCAGCTGAGAATATTTTGAGGGCTTGGGTACTGCCATATGGATTCCGATGGAATTCATGTTGGTTAATTTACCCTTAGCACTCAAGGAAGTCAGGCTATCCAAAAGCGTGTGGTGCTGAATATCTACCAAGAGACCAAAATGAGATAGGAAATCGGTACCCATAATTGCGGTATGAACGTCTGCCACCAAAAATTCCAGCGGAATTTACGTTGCAGTCCAAAGTCAAGGGTGAGTGAACATCGATCGTACGGTTGTATCGGTGTTCCGTTAGCTGCTTGTAAGGAGAAAATAGACTGAAAACGTTGGCGGTCGCCTGTGGCGCATGGAATCACGCTTATCTCAGCACCGGTGTCGACTAGGGAATTGTAGCCTGTAGATTTGTCAGGGATGTAGAAAGGGCGACATTTGAAGGAGACACCAAGCACAGCCGTCTCTATCACTGGCCGGTCACTGAGTTTCCCTGTGCTTTCGGTAAGGTAGTAAATGCGCAAGGCTGTATACACTTCTTTGCTCGGTGACCGAACGTACGGTGATACCAACAATGGTCATGGTCGTCGTGTGCTAATGCTACCGGACGTCGAGATGGTGTTCTAGACCGGCTGTGGAGTCTGTGTGATCGACAGTGCAGGCTGCGAGCCAGTGACTGAACCTGTTTCGTCAAACACTCTACTTGATGACGCGCGTCATAATGAGGCTGGTCGATAACTGTGTTCACCACCCGGGGGTTACTTTGAATATCCAACATTTTGTCGGCTGCTTCCGCATGCTTCTCTATAGGCACAGCACTGCTGAACGTAGCCAAAATCCCACTAGTCGACGATGGCAGATTCTTCATCGACAACTGTTTAAAAATGGTGTCATCCATCTTTCTGCCTCCAAGAAGCTGCTTCTTGTGCCTTAGGAGCTGGGATGGATTGCGGTCACCTAGTTCAATTTCAGAAAATCGTTGTATTAGCTTTCGATGTTCAGAAACACCTACCCTGTTAATAAAGGCGTCCCTCAGCTTATCGTATGGTTGGTCTTCAGGCATGTTTTCAATAAAATCCAAAACTTCTTCAGCGATCTTGGCTGGGATGGACCGAACTATGTAGGAGTACATCATGGTTTGCGACTTGGTGCGCCTCGTTCGAAAGAGAGCTTCATCTTGTCCGAACCAGAGACGAGGGTTATATACTCCCAATTCAGGCAATTTGATGTGCACGGATGTGGTCAGCTGCTCGGTTGAATCCTCGGAGTTGGACATGGTAACGAAGGGCACTTTTAACATGCAGAAACAATGGGATAGTGAACACGTCACCGCTTGTGTTGATTGAACAGAACACCGGGAAAAGGAAGTAAACACAACGTGAAGGCACAACGAGTTCGTTGACCTATGACGATGGAAAAACGCAAGGAAAGGTTGACTACGTCGATGCTCATCAGTTTGTAGTGGTCAAGACGAGGTACTGAGTAGACTAAGTAAATGCAAGTGTACCTCACTAGGCTATTGGTGAAAATAAAAATGAAGCATCGTTTGTAAACGAAAATAGGAAAAACTCTACACGTCCATGCTTTTAAGAATGACGCTACCGTTTGTAGGTGTCAGATTATAGTATGCACTTCAACTGTGTTACGAGTTCTCCTTACCGCTGTTGTTGCCTGTCTAACTTGATACTGATTGCAGCCGAATAGGAACACAACAGTATTACATCGATTATGCCTAAACTCGTATTTCGGCGAAAGGATCACTTCTGAACTCGTAGTGCTTTTTGCAATCCCACTGAAGACATCTGGATTCTTTAGACAATAATTTTAAAAACGACGGCTAGGTTTCCTGGATTACCAAAATAATAGCACTCTCTCCCACGGCAGCCTATTACTTACTCATTTACAAATGTTCTAAGGGAAAAGTACATTTCACCTTCGAAAGTGAGCAAACGTCTTCTGTTTTCAACAAGAACTCAGGCATTCAGAAAGGTCTAAATCTTTATGTTCTACCCGTCCTGTATGAATGAACGGTTTACTCTTTCTTCTGCTACCACGTTCCTTCCCAGGTATATTTATGTGCCGATGATAATAAAATGCTCGCACTCCGGCTCCTTCCCACTAGTGTGGGATGGAATGGTTGATTTGTTCAACTGGTCAGTCTCTCCATCCATCAGCAATACTGTTTCAAAATAACGAAACCTCGGTTTTGCTTCCCAAAGGTCAGCTCTAACTCAACATTTTGTTAATAGCTACTCCTCCTTTCGTCCATCCCGAAATTATTTCACGGTCCTCTGTCGTCATGTATCTCTGCATGACTTTACCTCATAGGCTGTCTTGATCGTCTCATCTGACAGCTGTTCTCCTAAAACGAAAATACGTCTTCTCTAAACTTTCCTCTCGACGTATAACCACGAGGTCGCTAGAGATCTATTGTTTCATTATCGCATGGCTTCTGTTATTTGACATTTCTAAGTATACTGGTGCTTCCCCGGCAGTCTTAGGCAGGTTTACAGTTTCTGAGCATTTTATTGTTTGTGACAATGTAACTGAAAGTGTTTTCAAATTTTGTTCATCTCAACCGCTTTGGACCGGTCTGATTTCGTTTCTACTTTATATATACGCCAGAAACGAATAGTCAATTGGACTTGAGAGCTTTTGCATAACCGCAGTCAGCCTCTTTCTTACAGCCGTAAAGCCAGCTGAATACAATTCATTTTTGTTTTTGCTGTAATAAAACTTCACTTTTCCAAAAAATTATCATTGCCATATTCATGATGCTTATACTAAGTATGCACCCTTCTGGTGCATAAACGTTTATTAATTTCATTCGGCTTGATTGGATAACACTCAAGTACAAGCTATGTACATGGATGTTCTGAACAAAACGGTCCTCAGTTGTGTATTCGTTCTTGTATTTTCGTTGTTGTCATCTAAGTGTCCACCCCGAAAGGTCGGCTGAGTATATCTTACAGTTCTAAGAAATGCGGGCTTCTACATCAGTACATTAGGTTGCCCGAAATGACTGCCTAGTGGTTTCTGGATCCATTGGACGTCTATTCCGGTGTTACCTAACCTGCAAAAAAATCCACGGGTTCTCAGAAATATAATTAACAGTTCTAAAAATGATTGCGGCTTAAAATATAAAATATCACTACTATCGCGACTTATCTGCTTTTGTCTTGTCCAGTCTCCGACTAGCACTTTTTAAAAATATAGGTATGCTATGAAAGGTTGGGGAAATTTCTGACCAGCAGTTAAATAATCGTTTGCATTTATCAGAAAATAAAATCTTTCAGTTTGTTTATATA
>JTDE01002233.1:3521-61306 GCA_014338405.1 Paragonimus skrjabini miyazakii | reverse complement strand
AAAAGTGACCGACTTTATCCGACAGTGCACTGATTGGTCCACGTACGTAGCTTGGTGAATATGGTTTGAAGGAATTGACCAATGGCACAGTTCACAAATAATTTGATTAATACGGTCTGGTACTAGATGAAGCTCACCACGGGCGGCACTCGATTAAAGTGCCTGTTTTCAGGCGCACCGGGATTTGATTGTGCACAGGTCTTTTTCCAAGGGGTTCAAAGCATTCTCAAGTATTGATAACTGCACTTAGATAAACAATGGTAATCCACCACTAATAAGCCGTAGTTAATCTGGATTAAGCTTACTCCATCGAATGCTAAGCGATGGCTACCGCTGTGAGTTCACGGGGAGGATTATGGCGAAATTGGACTGGCTCCTTATCTGATTTGGAAAGTTGTGGACAGATATTCGACTATTTGAAGGAATCTCCACCGTATAACAGTGATGCCTTTTTCAGTTGGAGGAGTGAGCCTTCTATACTCCTAAATAACTCAGCCGAATGCGATTTCTTTGGCTTCCCATTAACAATGTCCGATCGATTGGCATCTCATTCAGACAGCACTTGTTCACCTCCAAGCACTCTGAACTCTGTGAAAATACGACAGTTCTTATGTGCTCTCCAGAATCGCGGACGACGGAATGCTCATATAACAGCAGATAGACTGAAACCACTACCGGTCAAATCGACGGCACCTATGCACGACGGCCTATCAGATGAAAAAAATGGCGAGGACTGTTTGAATTTATCCATGTATAAATACCAACCTTTTCCGTATAACACCAGTGAAAGCAGACTTTTCGGAGCCTTGTTTGATTTGAATATCGAACAGTTATTTCAGTGTCAACAACGATTTCCCCTACTAGGCAAACCCAAACGACGGAACTGTAACAGTGAAAGCGATCTTGCCTGGTCTCTTCCAGACCCAGTACAAGATGTGTCGCAGGAGGAAATATCTTCCACGTCATCAATCTGTGATTCGGAATCAACCAACTCAAAAACCAACCATCCGAACTTAGTTTCACTTGCCGTGGTATCAGAAAACAAACTATATCCCGAGAAGTGCTACCAGGATGAAAATGCTCAGAATGCTGAGACCGTGGAGAAAGTGTTCTCGGTTCATTCTACGAACAACAGTCTAGCGGAAACTGTTTGCAGTACACTGGAGGATTCCGCTTCAATTTTGACCTCATCACCGAGGATACTGATCGAACCTACTTATTCAACTATTGAAACGACATCATTAACTAAGGAGGAAATTACAGAAGCATCAGTAGAAAACAGTCCAACAACTCTTGACAACGTTAATTCCATCAAAGTGGATGTTCAAGTTAATGCTTCAGTCTCCGACCTTAGCTCATCCCGGTTAAGAAAGGTTTCCAGTTCGACTACAGACAGTGGACTGGCCACTTCTTCGTCATCTACCAAGTTGTGTAAATCGGTATCATTCGCTGACCAGGTCGGTCAGCCTTTGACTGAAGTGTTCATAATTGAACACTACGACTCACCAGGTGAGTTCTTGTGTATGTTTCAAGCAGTATTAATTAACGTATTGATATGTGTTAACCACGGAAATAATGTATGGACACGTAATAGGTACCCTATGTTTCTGGTCACCGTACAGATTTTGCATAACTGTAGTATTGATGGCGATCCCCTTTTTCATGCGATGAAGCTTGTATGCATTATCTCGCCACTGTCCACTGCAGGTGTCCGAACATACTGTTAGGGCTTCGAAGGCCATCTACCAGACGGCTTATCACAGCACGTACCAAAATAAATCTAATTGGTGTGCCGACTGAAATTTTTTTAAAAAAAGAAAACTGTTCTACGAAAGAGGTGCTTAAAGGAAAGGCGTTTTATTACTGACTTCGCTTTTTTTTACCCGAAGCGATTCTAATCGGAAAGCAGTCGCTGATCCCAAAGCATTCCCTATATTAAGTTATAACCTGAACGATTCACAGGTTGCTTAGTACAGTGTATGGAAAGTTCCGTTGACCGAACATATGAGTGAACGAATACGATGAACTAAGTAAATCATGCAGGTCCAGTGGGGACATGAGTGAACTTGGTAATATCCTGCGAAGATCGTTACAAAATTGCTATAAACATTTTCGTTTTCTAGTCCGGTGTTAAAACCCTCATGATGTCTGTCAGTTCTGCATAAGTATAACAAGCGTTTCAGTGCGATCGGAAACTTCTTGAAGAATCGGGATAGCATCATTGTTCGTAGTCGTTTGCACTACGCATCCATGATTATTTAGTTGTAATCTAGCTATGAAATGTTATGGTCACCAATGTGTGCAGTTTGCAGACGGGAAGCGCTATTGATCCGTGATAACATGTTATTTATCCCTGAGATTTTATCATTGAGTAAGAGTCCATTCCACGAAAATCAACGTGTGTGTATGCGTACCCTGTAGTGCAATCGCCTGCTGATCACAATTCATAATGCATCAAGTAACCATGCTTTCTGGATAGCAGAAATATCAGTAGACATTGGTCATGCGTAGAGGCAATTATGTTGTCGTCTTGACATTCTGGCAACGAGAGACTCTGTATCTATGTATAGAACACGATATTGAACGATGCTATCTCCCGTACTATTTTCGGTCGCCATTTATCTACTGAAATTTTAAAGTCCGCATTTTTGTTTAAAGTCTTTGTAGTGTAAACGAATGAAAACTTATCCAACGTGAAACTTTTAACAATTAGGTTTCTGAATTAGGGAGAATCTTGTATCACAATTACTTCTGAGCCATCTAGAATTACGTGACGAGCTTGTTTCTGTGTTTCTGATCACTCCTTTTGGTCCGAAGAGGAGAATAACAGTAACCCGTTAGCCAACGGTTGACTTTTAATTTATATACAACTTAAACATCAACGAAGGTTAAGTTCAGTTTATTTGAAGCGAAGAACCATCGAATCTAGTGCACTTTGAAGCGGAAATTCTAGTGAGCTTATCTCACATGGTGTTCTTTTCAACAACAAAAAACCAATACTTTCGCAGCACAACTCGGGTACGTTATGAGGCTGGCTAAAATCATACGGGAAAATCTCGACAGAAAGAAGGTTAGCAATTTTTCGATATAGTTTAAAATAGGGCAGTAACGGAAGTTGTTAAAAGTTAACCAACATTTTATACGGACCTTCAATATCCACAGTATTACAACTTCGTCTAAATGCGGTCCAGTCTAATCACATTCTGCTCCACACGGTTTTCTCCCTCTTGTCCTTATTCAGAAGTACCGCAACCTCAGAAGGTTTTATCCCCCGCTATGACCTCTCTCCCAATGTCATGCCTGCTAAACACCTGTGAAACCTCTTGTTAATGAGCCAACCTTTGGTCTTCGATTGTCCTCCTAGCTCTCACTGTCTTATGTCGCATACTTATGCCCCTCACTCAGTTATCATTCCTCCTATTCATGTAATATGGAATTGATAAAATAAAATACCGAACTTATTCCCTCTTGCTGCGGGAAGTGAATAGTTATAATCTTGATTAGCGCTAAGTCACGTGGTTAGAGGATTACCTGACTGAACGTAGGTTCGAATTCAAGGTGATTGGACAGATTCCCGGGTGGTTCTTAGCCAAGAGCCGCGTTTGTTAGGGGTCAATCTTAAGACCCCTGTTATTCATTCTTTTTGCCCTTGAACTATCAAGTATAGTCAAATCGCTGGTGTTGCTCTATGCCGCTGACATAAAGTTCTGGCGGGTTTTAAAGCACCTGGCAGATGTGGTGACTTTGCAAGACGATCTGAACTGATTAAATCAATGGTCCGCGTAAAATAACGCCGTCAACAAATTTCAAACCATGCACGCTCATCATCAAAATTGTACCGACTGGTACTTTGACGACACACAGCTGCTCGTGTCAGTATGCAAATGAGACCTAGAGACAACAGTTGCGGACAGTTTGTGTTTGTCTGCGAACTATGTTGCAGTGGCTATAAAATGGCAAACAAACCTCAACCTCTTGGAAAGGATTTGTGGAATCTTCCATGCCGAAGTGTCTCCCACTGTGTTCGTCCCCATAAACCGCCCACAACTGGAAACAAACATACAAGCTTGTCGCCTGTATCTTCAAAAGGGTTTGACACCTAGAGAAAGTGTGCAGAGACGGGCTACTGGAAGAAGAATGGGGCTCAAGAGGATTTCTTATCTGGAAAGACTGGCAGAGCTGGGTCAATTCTCAATTAATCTAAGACAGCCCAAGGGAGATTTACTTCTTGCTTACAAAATACTCCATTCTCCTGGTCATCCACTAGCATATCTTGTCCCACGAAGTAAGGATGAACCTTTAAGAGGTCACCCACTGAAGCTGAGCAGTGGAAGAGACAAGTTACTTTGTTGACAGAACTGTTTCACAGATGGAATCTGTTCACACCAAAATGCATTACCCCCCTCTGTGGTCACGACTGAATCGGTTGCAAGTTCTAAATTATTAGTAGGCACGTGAGAGACGACTGGCACTAAAAATTTCTCAATCGCTATACTAAATCAGTGTCACATATCATCAACTGTGCCTGTCTTACTCAATGTTGTTTCAGTGTTCGTTACTGAAATGATTGCAGTCAGCAGCTTCATTGAATTTACCTACTATGTAGTCCCATTCACTTGTGCTTTATACTCACAAACCGTCCAACAATATTGTACCGATCAACACAGGGAAAGGAACATACGAACAAAGATCTTTCCTTCTCCTGTAACAACCTGTGAACCTATCAAGTACACTTTGTCTGACACTGAATTCGCAGTTAATCCTAGAAAAATCGCACGATTACATTAGTTAACAAGCCAAAGAGCATGCGGTTTGTGAGGCAGGTGAAACCATAGATTGGGCGATAAAGCCCTTCCTCGTTGAGTTCGGTGTTTGCGTATTTTTCTCAATGAACACGACCTACTCGGCGTTGTGTATCCATCCGGCTGCAGCTGAGAGACTTAGTTTGATCACAACTGAAATATCATTTTATTTAAACTGTAAACGAAGGAAGACATTTTTCAGTGAAACAGTCATTATAGTAAGGTTTGGGCCTACTGACTGATATATGACTCCACTTATAACTGTCCACTGGTTTCACATCGAGATAACTGGGGACGCTCAACAATGGACACAATCCCAAATGCCTGTATAGTTCCACAACTGGAATCGTCTGAAGTACGATTACGAACTACTTACACGATACCAGCCATAAATTCTGTGGTGATAATGTGTTTCATATCATGTATCACCCTAAAACGTAGCAGGATCTACGGTTTAATGAATCTGCTGCCACTTATCGAACAAACCCGGTGCTAGGCGTCCAGAAACAAATGGTAATCAATTGTCCCTCTCCTGGTAATTTTGTCCCATTCTCAAAAAACTCAATGGTTCTTTAACGTTTTCATTTTATATTTCGCCATGTACCCCTCCAACAGTTTTGGTTTACAATCCAGCCTAAACGTAATTATTCGCATTCTCTCCACCTCTCACTTAATTGGTCATGACCATTTGACCTCGTGACATAACTCGTCTTATCAGCTCCGTGTTGCGTCATTTGAAAGCCTGTTCTCGAATCTCGATCATTTTGACCTCGCTTGCCACGCCTGTACTCTTCGTCATTGTTGCCATGCCTGCTCGCTACCTGTTGGCTGCATTAATTTCCCTGTAGTAACAGATAAGATGCGAACGAAACGTCCGTGCACAAGACATCTTACACCCCACGGATGGCCTTATACAGATTGGTTTCGGGGAACCACTGCTTCAAAAATTGCATTCAAAATTTGGACAGAAATACGGTTTGCTGGACTTCGCTAAACTAATATCTTTTTGTAAAGCCCATGATGATTCGGTAGGTACCATGATTTCCTAAGAAGGTAAAAGATGAGTTATTTTTGACTCATTGTCAGACACGCATCGAATGGACGCTTCAAGTGCAACTTTTATCAGATTGTTTCTAGTGAACCGCCTCAAAGTTGTTGACTCAAGTATGTCAAGTTAAGTATGTAAATGGTATTAGGAAGTTTCCTGATAATTTACCTAAGATTTTTTACAGGCTGGAATAATGTTCGGAATGAGTTCCAATATATCGAGTTCCAGTTTACAATAACTCTCAAAAAATTTACCAGGAAAATGCTCGCGGCCATTCAGATACCTAATTGCAGGAGCACTCTCAACCCCACTTTTTCATCATCAATATCTTTTCGTCTCTCAAAACTCTGCATTTAATCTTAATTATTTGATAAAAGAAAGTTTATAATGCACACCGGTTTGATCACCTTGGCTAAACTGTTTTTTGCAACTTTACGAATACCACGTCTGATCCAGGAGGCATGTTTTAGATTGTGCTTACGCTAACGCATGTCAGTATTGCAATGGCCTTCGGAACTCCGTGGTCTGCTACGCATACCTTAACAATCGTACGTGAAGTGCGTGTAATCGTTTGACAGTGAAGTGTATACACGTAATGAATTTCAGTCGAAACATTAATTTGAAAACGTTTGTCTGGCCGAGGTCGTGATATGTTCCGTTAAGCTTTTACTCTGAAGACGTCGGCTCGCACATGTTATATGTGAACATGGGTTCGGTCACATGATTCCTCATGTGTCTGCTCGGTCGCAAACTTGTGGTCTCTCGTATAACCATGCAATGTGTGATAAAACCGCACGTGATTCTTTCATTCAGATCGGAAGGTTTTAGTTACTGTAACAGATGACTGACGGAACGTTGAACAGGCCTACGCGATACGCCGAACGTCAGAAATACCGTTGTTTACGACTTCGTTCTGGGCCCGGAAGCCTATTAAACCACAAATATTTATTTGATGGTTAAACTAACAGTTCACTAGCTCGTGCATCATTCTTTTGTAAACCTTTTACTCATTTGGACAGTGTTTATTGTATAACCCCAAGAATTACGGATGCTCGTAGAAACTATCTTGACATCTTGCCCACGATGTATTTTAAACTTCAGTAGTTGTGTAGTTTTGGTTATCAGACGTGTACCCCTTTGGACTTTGAATATAGATTCAGGTGGCATCATCATACATAGGAAACACCGAAACCGAAGGACAACTGATTTCACCTACAGTCAAATCGCACATAACTATTCCTGTTATAACTACCCATATATGGAAACTCCAGCCTGGTATAGATTATGTTCCTACTCAGTCATTTACCGCTTATCATGTGTCTCTCCTTACTGTGCCACTGAGCCATACCACAGTTTGTCAGCTTTTGACACTAGGCCAGGGCTTCGTTTCAGTGCTAATACTACAACATTACTGCTCCATGTTATAACCTCTTTACTCGCGACACTCTTGGCTGTGGGAACTCCTTCTATATTTATAGCTTTCTTTCCCTGAGCGTCAATATCTTCCATTTTTGGGACGATTCGAGAGAGAAAGAAACAAACTTCAATTACATATAAAATATGACCAGCTGGAAACAATAACATAACCAATACATTAGGTTGTTCTTCTAAATAAATTAATTCACTCTAGTTTACTTGTGAATAAGGTAGTATGCCATGTCTCCTAATGCATGTCTGCATGTCTGAGACATCTACACACACCATTTGCGGCCAAGCTGTCCAGCGGATTACACCTCCAAAGTAAACATAAAGCTTAACTACGCAAGGTCTTGCAGATGAACCTCATCCTTCTAAATGTCTCACGCACTCTCTTCGCTAAAGCAGTCGTCTTCGAATCACGAAAAGAAGACCTTTTAGTGAACGATTTTTCGGAAAGAAGCAGTAGACGTGAGTTCCGCTCCTGTTAAAGGTTGTCAGTAACATATATACTTGCCACTGTTTGGGCTACAAATCCCGCCACTCCTTCACGAGGAACCCGTTTTGACCACTATACCATCAAACTCAAATTTAACGTGACTGATTTGTCATACGCAAACCCTCAGCCTGTCAGTACTACTCAGAACGCAGCACTTGTAAGCAATCATGAGTGACGTTCAATATGCATAACACAAAATCCCATACTACTCACCAGTAAAGAAAGAATGCCCTTGCTATAACCCGATTTCAAAACCTGAATGTCTCCGAAGTTTAGTGAATGCGGGTCGCTTGCTCTGATTAGTAACAAAAATGCGACCTGCTATTATTGACGAACAGCGGTCAAAATTGTCCTTTATTCTAGACCATCTAATTTTTGGGCCGCTTTAGCATAGTGAGTGAACTTTCCTTCTCGTTCGACCAACCGTTTCGGTTTCTGAGATAAGTTAGCCCGATGAAGGCATACTTATGGTGCATAGTTAAAGAAGCCAGTGATTTGCCCTATCGTCCAAGCCCACAAGCACGCACTGCTTTTATTTTGGTTTCAACGTTTACATCCCATTCTTATCACTACCTGCTATTCACTAATCTTAAAACAGCCACCAGTACGCATAAATAACTCCCAGTTTGTACTCAGGCGAACAACCTCCATTTTATCTCCCAATGTCTCGTGTGTCTGGGTGGTTCTTCCTGACGTTACTGGCTTTTGAGTCTGCAAGCTAGCGCTACCTTTGTTTATGACTGTGGCTAAGGTTACAGCGGCAGAATAGATAAGAACTTGAACTCAACGTGGAAAGAACATTTATCCAGGGAAGTTCAGCACGTGACTGGGCAGAATATTTCCTTTGTCCAGAGTTCGTGGAAATTTCTGGCTTCACGTAATTCCAGACTCATATTGACCCCAGGTCATCAGATTATTCCCGAATCTACCTTCACGACTATAAAATTTCAAACCTATCCGCGCCTATGATGCTTCATTGAGACGGGCACAATTAGCCGTTCCGAACCAACATTGTGTACGAAATTAACTACATGCCGGCCTTAGACAACCACAAACCTGACAGGTTAGCGCCTTTTCCATTTACTTACAGTTCATTTTTATTCTCACTCCCATTTTTGTTTACTACTGAGAAGGCAATACGAAATGCTGACATGTAAGAATGTCTGCCTTCTCATTACAGTGTTCAACGTCTTGCAGTTAACCAGTCGTCCCAAATGTGAGATTGCGTAATGTAAATGAAGTCGACATGATCTTGTGAATCATAAAATCTGTGATACATCCTTTTGTGACATTATTACAAACTTATAAAAGCTGAAGGACAGTCGATAACTAAACCACAGTTAGAGTCTTAGTTAATTTCGGTTTTTTCCTAACGGAATTGAGACTTCGGTTAGACACAACATAACCCAAAAATTAGCTCGCTGAATTCTCCAATGTGGGTAGACCACCAGTAAACAACCACCCATTAGGTGGCTCCAATAATTTTGTTTGCACGTAGTTCCAAATGATGTGAGTAAGTAAGGTTGCCTTCAGGTTTCACAAACCTGACTACGACTTAGACAGACGTAAAATACGATATCGAAAGTGATATAAAGTGTTAGAATGGTGACTCTATAGGCGATTGCTCGTTGGAAAAGCAGCTGCTGTAAAGGTTAGAAGAGCAATATTGAGATAGCATGTTTCACATGGGATTCCCGCTGTTTCTTAGAATCAGTCGTTGTAGGGAACGGTTCTCGGGAGGGTTCGTTGAAAATGGAAGCACACATGCGCATGAGATGTAAAGCAATATGGTTGCCGCACCGGTGGCGCAATATGCACAGTGTATAAATAGCAAATAACAATGCAGTCTAAAGCGACAGGTGTCGTGCCAAGTATACAAATCAGGAAGAGGCAAAAATTTCAAAGCCTTAAAGGTGGTAAGCCGTGAAAACTTACGTGACAGACAATGACACAAAACAACGGCACTGCGTTACGGTGCTCCGTTCTTTGAAATGGCAGATTAGGGTTCGTATGAACCGAGGCGTCCTCTTAACTGACTTCAGAGACGCCCTTGCAAGTGATCGTCTTTAATCCTTTGCGTTTAAACCGTGTACGCACTCAAAGGTGTTAGCTCAAGCCAACAGGATTTAGCCAGATGTTAGTTACGGTTTAATCAACAGCTAATCGGGCGGACGGGTAGGTTTAAGAGAGCTGCCTTATGAGAGGTAACTTAAGAATCTTTGGCGCAGCCTGCTCGTCGATCGCAAGACTTGGTTAGTGGTGAAAAGTGAATTAATGTGGACCTATTCTGCTTTGAAAAGCACCGTCAGAATCTTCAAGCTTATCCTTGTTACTGGACCTAAGCGACCATCTGACAGTGAAGTTATCAGGAAGACAGATGGCACATTCACTTATAATAAGTCCAGAAGGTTAGAGTGATGGACGGAACATTTTGAGGGTCAATTTAGCCGACCTCCTGCTTCTACTGTGTTACTGCTACAATTTTTCAGTGCAACACACTGGTCGGCAAATTCATGACCACTCTTCAAAATAAAGTCCAGCAATTATATTTTGACTCACAATTGTGACGGGGCTGCCGGCTGAGATTATCTCAAGCCGACACTTTTCAAAGGAGGTGGAGAAGTGTTAATAGAGGCCCTGACCTGGCTGTTTCAACCTGTGTGGATCACAGACATCATCCGTCTGTGCCGAGATTACTCGACGATAGTTCCCATATTCAAAAAAAGAATCCGGCATTTCTGTGAAAACCATATGGAAATTGGCTTGACCCCAGCGGTTACTAGGGTTTTGACATCCAGTATACTTCATCGAGTTCCTGCAGCTCCGGAAACAAACATTAGGGAAGAACAAACAAGGCCTCGCCCTGGGCGAGTATGTATTGATCACACGTTTATTCTTTGTCGAATGCTGGAGTAGCGTCACGTGTACCGCCGTATTTCTCGGCTACAAAAGTGCGTTCGATTCGGTAGATCAATCTACACTTTCAGAGTTGATTACACGCAGGGGTATACCGACCAGGTATGTGAATACATTTTCGGCGCTTTATTCCCATACTTCAGCTCAGGTAAGGGTTTACGGTGAACTGTTTGACAGTTTCAGCACTAGGAGCGGTGTAGGTCAAGGATGTCCACAATTTTGTTCAAATCTGTCTTAGGCGAACTAATGGGGGACTGTCTTCATCACTCATCTTATGCCGGCGTGGCCAGCCTGCCCGGTGGAAGATTGAGTGATATTGGTTAAGCTGACGACAAGGTGTTACTGCCTGACAATTGGTAAGCAGCACAGACAATGCATGGCCTAATTTTGCACACTGCTAAGTCCTTCGGAATGTACATTGCAGCCCCAAAAGACAAAGTGCTTCTGCAAGACTGCAGTGATTATGCAGATTCAATATCGGGTAATGAAATTATGGGGGATGTCGACCGGTTTATGTACTTGAGATGCTGCATCAGTGGTGGTGGAGATGTAAAACACGAGGTAGAAGCGCGTATCTCTAGGGCTTAGGGCACCTTGGGCACCTCTGGCAACGTAGAAATATCTCTTTAAGGCATAAAAGGTCCCGAATATAAGGTGAAAATGACGACTGTATTACTATACGACAGTGAAATATGGCCACTTAGGGTGGAAGACGTGAACCATTTATAGGTATCTGACCACGGATATCTGCGTTCGATCGCTCGTGTTTTTTGGCACGAGTGAAGCGATTAAGTAACGAAGAGGTTAGGAAACAGATATTTGGTGTTGGTTGTCGAACGGGTTCTTTCATTTAGTCTTTAGATTTGCACAAACCTAGCTGGTTAGGTTATATATTAAGGATACTGGCTAGTCGTCTGTCACACCGAGCACTTTTGTCGATGCTGCGGCCGACTGGCATGAAGTGCGAGGCGGACAGATGGCCTGGCGTAGATAAATGAAATCGTTCACGAAGGGATTGATCACTGTTGATCGAGCTCGTCTTCCGGTCTGAGAATATCGTGGCTTGCGGATTCAGTGACTGAAGACGTTAAGTGAGACGGCAGTTAATTAGCCTTAGTGGCGTGAATGTTGTCGTTGTTCGGCCGAATTGTCTGTGAAGCAAATGCACATAATGATGCGAGGAAGTGAAAGCCATGGGTAAGATGTCTTGCTGATGACGCCTTACTTACAGTTACAGCTCGATTGGTTGTTTGCACGGTGTAGCATCTTGTTGAATGAATATGGATGCAGCTATTTTTGGCAGGTTGATTCCCTTTTCCCTCGTTTTTCTTCCCTAGTTCTGCACATTGTTTGCTTTCTACCTCCATGGTTGTGTGGCTGTGGTGCATCAGTTTGAACCACTGACGTACTGCTGTCCTCGATGACTTTGTTGATGATGCTTTTATTGTCAGATACGTTTACTCAGGCCAGCACAGAATTACTGTAAGTTTCCTTGCATGGACGCCATATATGAGACAGGCAAATTGTGGGGACAGTAGAACTTATTCCATATAATGGGCATTAAAATTACCCTACAAAATAGGGCAATGAAAATTGGTTTGAATTCAAATCTTCACTAGATTATGACCACAGCTTAGCAAGCTAGGTGACAAGTTAGGAGCAGGACTATTATACAAGATTTATGTAATAGTATGCGTTAATACAAGAAAATCCAGTGGATAAATTACACTGCGGAGGTCAACCACGAGAATGAAAGTGAAGTTTTTCATGCAGCATCACATATAGCACGCCTAATTCTTATTGACTGAAAGTTGAATTGGCAAAATCAGCAAAATCTACGATTTCTGTCGTAATATGTGCAGTACTAAAGAAAATTATCACGTCTGTGGCTAACCAAAGCAACCGCAGACTTTTGTGTGTGTAAATTTTCCATGGAGAACAATGACAGAAAGTGGACAACAGCATCTGTCTTCACTCAGTTTAGTAAGGGAAAGAGTGACAAGTGTGGTCAGTACACTACTGATATTGTTAAGTTCAGTAGGGTTTGTGTTTACTGGAGAGCCAACGTACATCGGGTGTCAGTCGGATAGTCAAACAACGAGTACCTGTTACCGGTTTCAGTTGATCTAAGAGTATTTACGGAACACATACGCATAGGAATGCGCAGACAAATTGAAAATATACTCCACAGTAACAGCTACTGTCGACTCATCTTCCGACTCGTTGTGTTATGTGGCATGCACTCCAGTCGTCAAATACTAAACGTTAGTTGCTCTGACTGAAGTTAAAATATAAATATCTTCTATGTGAAAAGAAGTGGAAAAGTTCTTTTTCCTGCAGGCAGATTAGTTCATAAATTGTTTCGCTGTACATAACATTTATCACAACAAGTTACGTAGGGACTTTTGTCATCCACGCTTCAGACGTCGAAAATGGTTTCAACAAACATCCCTCTAAGATTCTCGTTGTGATGCCACCATGGCACATTCTGGTGTCAGCTGTAATCCCATCCTGTCGAACACAGTTTCTGGATGAGCATTAGCACATGGACTGTACCTGTTAGCGTGCCAGCGGTTAATGTACATCACCATGTCTCATTCGACCCGTCCACAAAATGTTTATATAGATGTTGCAATCATATGACGTTTCCCCTCTACATAAATTTTGTAGGCGTAAAAGGTGGGTACTTTTCTGTTGTATGTAGCTATTTCACAGCAATTTGGGCTTTGCAGTATTCAAGTTTCTAATGTCTGTCGTACAACGATTTATCACCCAGTCATCAGGCTATTGTCCGGAAGGTGTGTGATAGGAAAGCGTTCTCTCAGTTGCAAAAACTATCCGATTGAACCCACGAGGCCTACCGAGATAAGGGTGGAGTCACAATATCCAGGCATAAGCTAAATTAGGTGTATTACGGTGGACTTATAGACCAACCAAAAGTGGACCACACGCGAAATATTTGAAACCTCGTGGTGGGTTCATAGTGTTATGGTAAAGACGTTGGTCACAGAGATGAAACGTTTCGCTGAGGGTGCACCATCTTTGCAGGCATCTTTCAACTGCGCCCTTAAGTTCGTAGGTTCTAAATATATGCTAACAGTTAACTACTCTAACTGTATCCATCAGTTCTAGCCACGAACTTTAAGTAGCAGTTTACTCCCTACAAAATCGGGCGCCTCCTAGTAACAATCTCGGAAAGGCCTGGCCCATTTTTTTAGACGCTTCGAAATTGATTAGTGTAGATCAAAGTATTCATGCATCTATTGACTACCAGTCAATAATACAGCAAAAACCTGTCCGTCGCCGATACCCTGACGGCTATTGATTTGTGAATCAATCGGTAGATTATGATTATCCAATCACCACCCGCGTTCGAGTGAGGCATTTCGTTACATGACACTCATTTAATTCATTGTGCGTGTTTTGTTCCCTTTCTGACACGTGCTTTATCCTAATCTACAGCTAAGCTTATCCGACAGATAGCAAAATTAATGTTCCGCTGCTTTCTTGTAAAAGGCACCTGAACAACAAACTGGCATATTGCACATGATCTACAACTAGCAGATCTATCGTCGGTTTTGCGAGATTGTCACAGTCAAGTGAACCACACTAGACGTGAAAATTCCGGGTAGCTGATAGGTGCCTTCTTACTTCCGTTCGTGCTCGAATCTCTGTTTATGCATGTGTGTGATGTATCGCGTGGAGTTTCGTAGCATTAATAGACACCGTTTGCATTCGATCAATGGAGCTCTTATAATTAAAGATTGTGTGCCACTTGACAAATCGGTCAACATCTGACGTAAGGTTCATGAAATATGAAACTTTAAATACACATATTTCTACTTCATAGATTTTGTATGGTGACCCGTTTGTTACGTGTTCATTTTACCTGTTCCACAGATGGTGAATATGGATTTGATGACCCATTGTGGACACATGTTCGAAAACCCAGGCTGCAGGCCTCCACCTATCCCGGTCGTTTCACGCGATCTAGATTAAAACAGCAGCCTTCGTTGTTTCCTGACAATTTTGAGGTAGTTAAACCAACAGTACCGAAGCATCCAACGAATGAAACTACACATGCCTTGTGGGTGCTGCGATTTCCACAACCAGCTGCACAATATTACGAGTTCCGTCAACGCATTGAGAATGGCTCCGTGTCTTTAGAGAACATTTCAGTCATACAGCCTGATGAGACCTCCACTACGCAGCTGCCTCAACTTTCCGGAACAATCAAAGTGCGAAATTTAGCTTTCGAGAAACAGGTCTGGATCCGATTGACTACGGACAACTGGCACTCATATACAGATCACGTGGCTTTGTATAGTCATAAAATGTCAGGTGGACTTATTCATTCGACTTCGCGATTCGATACGTTCACATTTCAACTCACTGTAGTTCCGCAGTTAGAAAGCACACAGCAGTCTGAGTCCATTGAATTCGCGATCCGTTATATGGTTGGGCCCTGCGGAGCTTATGGACAATTTTGGGATAACAATAGTGGAAAGAACTACGTAATCGAACGCAAACACATTCATAACCCTTGGCCAGCAAAACTTATTGGAAACAATCACGATAACTTCACAGCGATCACACAACATCTGGGTTGTTATTGCGACAACGGTTTTGGTGAATTCGTATCAAACACTTCTCTTCCACTGCAACCCTACACCCCTGATTATCGACCAAATTTCGAGGGGATAACTCAGTTCACAAACTACCGGGCATGGAATCACTTTGCCGGTGAAACCACTTACTACTGAGTGTCTGGTTTAGAAGCACGTCAACTACATTTTTGAAGTCTGATGAACTCGTCTATTTGAAGAAACAATCAAAGGTAACGGTAGCATGCAAAAAGAGGTTACGGAATAACTATCTCAATTCCTCACTTAGGACATACACGAGCTTACTTGTCATTCGTCCCCCAATCCCACCGAAATTAAGCTGCCCTTTCACAAACTTGTAGCTGCCGTCTCGTGTTGGACCAATTTCCATCCAATTTTATTGGTGTGACTCTCAAATTCACATTCTTATTACATGCATCTTATTTCTCCCTATCTCGTGATACAACAGATAGTTGTCCTTAATCTGGTGTGCCTTTCCCTCATTTCGAATGCAGATTGTGGGCAACCAGTGGCCTACTTGAGCAACTCCTCAGTCTGCTGTTCAAAGTTTCACATCAGACGAGCAAATCTGTTGAAACATTTATTTTAACCTTTTCTATTGATAATTCTGAACGTGATATACCTGTGAATACGAACTGAACTGAATACTTGATGGATAAGAATGTCGCTGAATACGGCATTATCTCATCCGTTCGGACGAAATGGAGAAAAACAGCCACCGATCCGCTCATTTGCCTTAGATAAATTTATTACGTGAGCTCACATGCACACACACGCAAACGCAATCAGGCGGTCAAAATGGTTTTTCATTTATTTTTCCACCATTTCCAATAATATCTCGGAATTTTTTGTTCGTTTATCAGCGATCTTTCGCCAGTGGTTGGGTTTCAACCATCGATTCAGCTCAACTGGCTGCCTATTCGATCTTCTTAAGTTCAAAGCTGAAAGAAAAAGAACAGTTTATTTACTTGTGAACGATTCATAGTCGTGATTTCCAAGAACAAAAAGTCGTTCGCATTCACAGAAGCATTCCACTGATGTAAGTTGAACGAAACCACCATATCTTAGATTTTAACTGACCGGACCTGGTAGATAGCATAAATAATCATTAGAGTATATGCTAGAACAGAGCTTCAAAATTAGGGTCTATGGGGTATCTATAAATAACTGCCGCCTAAAGGTCGTTATTTGTTGAAAAGGAAAGACTCATGATTGTGCGTTGTTTCGTAAAACCGAACAGACGTGACCGTGAAAGTAGTAGGAAATATACAGACATCTAGGAGCTCATTTACAGTAGAAAACATCCTGTTTGATAAAAGTACTGGAAAATACATGTAGACGTACGCAGTGGAATGTGTCTTTAATGGTAAGGGGCAGGATTGCGTTGATGCAGTGTGAAGCTACAGGGGTTGTGCTGCAGCTCATGTCCTGGCTTCCTTTGTCCTTGGAGTGCTACAAAAGCGTTCACCCTCCATTCGGCGACGTTGAAAGTTGTGTTACTTGTCTGAGAGCCTAATCAATTGAATATACGGGTATCACATGCTTGTAGGTCAACGCGCATGTGAAGGATCGGCGAATGTGCGTTCGGATGTGAAACTGATCGCCTCTGTGTTATCAGAAACAGGGTCGCTGCCAGTCGGGTAAGGATGAGGCAATCAAAGCATGGGATTTGTTGATCATATTTGGGATGACTGAATGACTCAATGAGAGTCATTAAGTGTGATACACGGCACTGGGTAGTTGCAACGCTTTTAACTCAGTTCCGGCCTGTGCATTCATAATTCCATAAGGTATCACAGGACTAGTAACCATGTTTCCAAAAACACTCTACACCCAGTGCTTTCTATTCAACTCTGTCATTCATAACATGATGTGTACTTCCAAGTCCAGCCGCTTTAGATGTAGCCACCATTGAGAACTACACCATTTTTGGGAATCTACCTCAGTATTTTAGTAACGATGACACTACTGAAAAAGGCAACATACCACAGTAAACAACAAGATGAAGTAATCCTATCGTTTCAACAATTTGTGTTTCTCATTCGGCGGTAATCGTATTTTATGCAGTTAGAACACACAGCAGCAATCAGCATGTACTCGGGATATATCTTGCGCGATCAGAAGAAACAATTTGCAACCAGATTTACCCAGTAGTGAAAAATGGAATCAGAAGTGGCTAGCAGAAAAGAGCTCACACTTTCCTTAGAGAAGTAGAAACCAGTAACCAACTTCGGTTTGTTTTCCATATGTTCAACTATTTCCATTAATGACAATTTACTTGGCCGTATACGTTATTAGACAGAAACGAACAAGAACAGTTAGTATCGGTTATTCCACTCGACGAATTGCACTGCTCTAAAACGGGACTAGTAACACTTTTACACTAGGAGATTTGTTCACCTCTGTTGGTTGCCTAGGCCACCTTAACTAACAATAAATGGTTAGGTGTAATTATCGTTTTTCACAGTACTGTATATCAACACCACCGAATCTTCTAGCTTGACCACTCTGTGTGAGGCAAGAAACGAACATGGCAGCCATCAGTTTCCTAGAAAGAAAGCCACGTGTTTAATCCTACGTATTGATTTCGAGTTGATTCATCTCTGCTCAGGATTATTTCACCGACTTTATCCACTACCGATAGGCTCCGCAGTGTGTTCTTCTTCGATTTACTACAATACAGTTGAAGGCAGCTATCTGAGTTGCAAAGTTATTTACAGTCCTCTACTGCTTAAAGGAATTCCGTTTTGTTGACCTCAAACACAGTCGATAAGATAAAGATCAGGTAATCGAACTTGCTATTTTAGATGCGCATTATCCTGTCATAAATTTGAAAGTGTTTCATATTCAAGAGACTGAACCTGGACACTGTCATTACGAAATAATCAGTTACTGTGGCCAGGACATGAAATATGACACCGCCGAACTTTTTGCGGGAGAGTTCATGCCTTTCAGAACTACATACTATAGCTTCCTAAACTCTTCTGGTATGGGCTACCCGCATGTGTCCTCCCGTGGTTTCCTACTACCTCTGTTACCTCAGTTCACCTGAACTGAGTAAATAAATGGAATTTGGTATGCAACATATTAACTTGAAGAGAAGCGAACTCTCAGCTAGATGTCCAATCTGCTTGGTATTTTGGTAAGTACACTGAGCTTGAATTTCCTGCGACATCAGTAGTTTTAGTGATGCCTAAAAGTAGGTGGGATTCAGCGGTTGTCGCGTAATCCACCCAAACTGCGAAGCAGGCACCACGGTTGTCATCACGTGTAATAAAACAGCATAATCATCAACAGTTCAGGGAATGATGCAATCCATCATCCATTGGCGACTACAGGTATTTAATCTAGCTGTACGCTTATTTAACACTTCGTGAATACACTTTCAATTGTGAACCTCAGCTTATTATACAAGTATCCAAAGGACATGCCGTCTTTTCATCTGTTCTGATAACGGTTCATGTAGTTCACGTCGTTCACCTGAACAGCCATTTCCATGAATTCCCCACTTTCACAATACGTTTTAGAACACCACAGTTAGCATGACATTCATGAATCAATATTTATTCAAGACTCAGTGGTTTTACCATGCAAAGTGCTTCCTTATAACATTATCCTCACTTTATAAATGAAGACCTTTACAACCAGATACTTATAGAACTATACAGTCCCACTCACAACATGGATAGATGGCTTTCGGGTGTAATCAACAGTAAGCCTATGACAGGTTATGACAGTGGTAGATAGAATACATGGGACAGATGAGGTGCATACTATATTGTCACATATACAAGCGTCGCGTTATTCTTATGTGCGTAGACAAATGAGTCGTTGGTCGTTGAAGGCGCTACTAATCAGAACGCCGCTTGAGTCTCAGCGTAAATTCGGAGCCCACAGGCGGCCTTGACGAGTATACCACAATCCTATGTCCATTTACCTTGGGCAAAGTAGACACTTGAAAATACAAAGAGTTTATGCAGATGTATGGAACTCTGAGAAAAATTTGAAAGGCTGAGGGTTTTGTGAAATTTCAAGGTTACCAATACCGCCTAGCTCTATAACAAGAAGTTCTCAGAGCAATGCGAATGACCTGTATGAGGGCATTCCATGTCCAACTGCCCAGCCATCATCCAGTGTGCCCCAACGTTATTATAACGATCCACAAAACTACCACCGATTTTGAATGCGTAGTGTCATCAGGACATACGCTAATTACGTACACAAAGCAACAATGGGTGTCCATCGAAAGTGCGTGGTCCTGACAGTTGCGCACTTACACTAAAATCGGAATGTAACTACATACTACGGGATGCAATTTACATAGATTGTCCAACAAGTGTGTGCACGGGTGCAAACTCTGGTGACCAACGCACTTCCTTAGAATTTCAATTGAAAGACTTACCCGAAAACAGGCCTCCTACCGAAAGCTTGTTAACGTACATCCCGACTACACCCAAGTAAGCTGCCACGAGACTACACACATATTTTACGTCAAGTCATTCTACTCCACCGTCCCAGTCGTTGGGCCACCACGATCCATGATCGACGGCACCTGGCTGTTGGCGAATCTCTCAGTAAATTTCTCAGTAGAGAAATTTGGAACAGTTCGTTCCCTTGATGAACCTTCATTGTTTTATTCAAACTTCTCAGTGTTTGACGGGCAACATAAGGCTGGAAGTCACTGTGCATCGATTAGTGCAAACGGAAATATAAAGATATGATATTTCCCCAACGGGGCGTGCTATAACAAAATACTTTCACCAAGCGATACACAGTGAAAAACTGCATTTGTGAACTAAACAGATTTATGGAATGGTAAATGTTTGCCCCAAACCTAGCGATATCCCAGCAGAATCTGAGCCACAACGTTTTTTAGGTTCTCCCCACTATTTGTGGACTTTGGCGTGACGTTTGATGACCGTATTACTAAAATATTAACTTTGAGTGAGGTTTCTCAGTTTTGTAGCGTTTCCAGTGGAGACAAATCTACTTCACGTCAATATGTATTCCTTTTCTGTTTAAACCATCACTTGCTATCGTGGTTGCTACAGCCTGCTATGTTATCTAGACAGACGTGGACAGCTAGTTCAAGTATGTTGAGGTGCTACGTTTTGCAGAAACCCGCTTGTCTCGGAAAATTCCGTGAATAAAACCGGACAAAGTAGCTTACTGGCGAAGTTAGTTCCCTGTGTGTGTGCCAAAAAGCAACCGCCGTCGATTTGAAACTAATTGCTTTCTTTTTCAAAAAATCAGGTCGTGGCAGTCTTCTATGCTTTATTTTCTTCAGCTTTGTCAGTGCATTGTATGATGAGTGGCTTGTGGTTGTCAAACCGCCAGGACGATGGAGCAGAACGATTTGACCTGAAATGTGTGTGCAGCCTCGCACCAGTTTACCTTGGTTTAGTAGGGTTGTACGTTAGCAAGATTTGGGTAAGAGGCCTGTTTCTGAGTAAGTCTTTCAACTGATACTCTCAGGAAATGAGTTGGTCACCGGAGTTTACATCCGGGCACACACTTGTTGATCGATCTTTGTACACCATACCAGCCATGCCGCAACATCTTTAATGTGTCTTCTTAGCATTCATCTCTTAGCAAAACCTCCATTTAACCATCTAGAAACAAAGTAAACCACCCTTCACTCAGCGTGCATTATGTGTAAACAAAATCAGCTCGATGATATCCAAAATGTCTATGATCACCTGCAAACGGGAGGACTGCCCTTCTTGCCATCATATAACGTTACAACTATTGCGTTGTGTTACTGCTAAAAAGTCCTCGATACCACCTTTCCAAATCTGACATGGTTAGCTTAATATAGTACAAGGTACTACGGCGACCTGTTTCACAGCAGTTTCACTGAGGCTGAAGAAGATAATTTTTATTGAACAGCAAACAGCAGACGTAGCCAGTGAGTAATTTTGTGGCATTTTTAATAGAGCCTATTAGTAACCAGTTAAAGTCAATCTTGTTGAAGGGATCGTTTGCTGAAATGGGTTCATTGTGTGACCACATAACCTGGCGTAGTCATTTCAGATGCGTGCAAACTTACACCTTCGCTACTCGTCAGACCCACAGCGGTCGCGGATAATAAAGTCATTCCCGACCCAGATTTTACGACAGCAACGCGTACTTTTAGTTCTCGGTTTCTTTGTCTCGGTGGGTTCGTGATTAGTTGTCCAAGGACAAAGCGATGTGCACAAAAACAGCAAGTAGTATTCTTCACTCACCCCACTGGCGCTACATGTAGATGCATATATTCTTGGTTATTGTTTTTTAACACTGAAAAGTCGATACGAAACACCGGCTTCTAGTAAGTATCGTCCCTACTCTGAATTGTTTACTCGAAAACAACAGCAAGGCTGCAAATTTATTTTCGAGTTCTTAAAAATGCTACCGAAATTTGATAGCGTTTATTTACCGTTAGAAGTAGGTTTGAAATCCTAATGAGAAATAAAACTTTTTATCTTGTTCTCCAGTCATTGCTTCGTCACCTGATGCTTCAGAATAAGTGAAGTTTGGTCTCTGGTGTGCTAATTATCATGTCGTCAAATTTTTATTGAAGGGGTTACCGGGTAAAATTTGGATAGTATTACGCGATGCTAGCTTCCATTTATTATGTATGTTTAATGTTGTATTTGTACGTTAAAATTCCGCACCTCGAGCATTGTAAAAAATGGGCGTCAAACGGTAGACTGTCTGAATGACAGGTGTAAAACTGATTTCACTAAACTATATATCAATGGAAACTTAAGTTCAGATTTTTACACGGTACAGTATACCTCACAGAAAGCAACTAATACAAATCCATCTAAAGTTCTTATCGGATTTGTGTGTTTTCCTGGCAGACAAGACGACGAATCGATTGTTGCAGTCCAATGAACGGGATGCTATGCGTGAAGTGCAAGTGTTATCAGGTAATATGGAATGTTTGTTTGACGGTGGAAAGTTCATCTGTTCTGTCATCTTTACATTTAGGATGTGACTATTTGTCTTCAGCAAACACTTACCAGTGTAAGCTATGTGGAGCAGAAGACTATCTCCTTTGTGTTGCCTCTGTAGCTTGGCAAAAACAAGTCTGCTATACTCAAGGCTTACTTTGAACTTACAAAGTAAGGTACCTACTCTCATCTTAGCTGAACTGGTACATTTTAACAAAATCGTGATTGTTCGGAACAAAATTTCCAGCTGTACATCCAGTTTCGGAGAGTGACATAAATTGAATAAATGTGTTTTAACTCTTTGGTGTTGCTATTAACTGGAAGCATTGTTTCACACAATTCAACTATAGAGTTTTTTCCAATCGCTACCGATATATCCATTGTTTAATCGGTGTGAATTTGGACGGCATTTGGTATAATCATGACCAGCATATACTTTGGGAGAATTCCAAGATACTCTACCTCCGAAAATTCGTACATATGGAGAGTTCAATATTATTATACAAATGTTTGCCATTGATACTGAACAGGTATGCAACCAGGGTACCAACAATTTTTAAAGATGCTTTTGAGTGTAATCTAGTCTATTTTTAAGCATAGCGGGTATTTCAGAGTCACATTCAATTAACACTGAGTAGGCTTTGATGACATGTACTCCTACATTCGCATAATACGTCGCTGCAGCCAGTTAGTTTGTAATGAACATGACTGCGATAGTTTGTAAATGGAACGGATTAACATAATGTGCAGGCGCACTCGTTAATCAACTGCAAGCTTGATAACTAAAATTCTTCGAAAATAAAGATCGACATTTCAGACGGATTTTCTCAGTACCTTACAAAAGATAAATTAATTCAAAAGTGACTCACCTGCAGAAATTGAATGAGAATTAATGCATTTTGAACTAGTGGACTACACAATTCCAATGGTGCTGAACTAAGCTAAAAGGCAACTTTGTTGAAGTGCACATTATGGATGAAGAAATCACATACTGTGCAGATAAAAGCAGATTTAGAGAGAAAAGCCTTCTTAAGGAGTAGGTATTTTGACCGTTATTGTTTTGGATGGTTCGGATAATAATATTTATGTCCTAAATTTTTTGCAGGTACATTCTAGATTGCGAAATTAGCCAAAATTAGCCAACTAGTCTGCAATCAGTTCGGTTTCCGGAAAAGAGTGAGCTGAACAAAAAAACAGATAATTCCAACGTCCAGACCTCACAGATCACACTGGTAGTAAACAACGCATGAACGAAATCAGTACCGCTCGCACTTTTAATTGGTTTCGCCTTAACGTTCACTTCGAAATCGCCGCTGACAATTCAGGATAATCCACTCAGTAACGCGTAACCTACACTTCCATCAACGGTGCTTCCGACGGTCGGGTTAATGGGTCTATCTTTGAAAATCAAAACGTCAGAAAAAGCGATCGAAATGTCTGGAATTTATAAGGTATTATTCACGTAATAGCAAAAATGTGATCTCTCGCCTTAACTGTGAATTAATCAGGTGCTTATATTATTTGGCAGAAAAATGTATACAAAATGTGGCATGCAAAAAGGGGTTCGTAAATGGCCGCCAGTCAACAGGCAATGGGCTAAATGAAACAGTCGGGTATAAAGGAAGGTCTTAGTGTGTTGAGCAATACCAAGAAAGAAATTTCTAATAGATAAACTATGACAGTTATAAAAAAAATAGAACACGGGCATTTTGTACGTGCAGTTGCAATATAAAATAATCGCTACTGTTCACGGTACACAGCAAAATCGAAAATAAAAGCAAATCTAGGATTTACTTTTCACAAACAAATCAGGCATGCTACAACAGATTCAACGTTATGAAACCTAGACCGACGAATGCATCAAACGACCTTCAACAAATCCAACATTCATGCATGCGTTCTAGATATTGATCGCCCGGGTGACCTTTGCTAATCACTGGTCATTCCTTGTTCAATCGATTCCTCCACCAGCTAATCAGTTTTGTCACCTGTCTGACAATTTATACAAATCACGACTGCCGTGCACAGCTGAGCACTCTGTGATCACCGTGATCATGCCTTAAAAATAACTGTTTTAGCTTTGAATTATTCAAACTTCCATACCTGTCCTTATCGGTAGATCAGCGCATTATTACCTTGACATATCCCGCCAGTCTAGATAAAGATAACCGCTCTTGCACTAAATCTTCGAAAATGAAACCAGTTTGGCCCAAGTAAACCAACCCACACTTTAAATTTGGTCAAGTTACAGTTCGTGTATTGATGAAATCACTATCACCTTGCGTCGTAAAGATGAGCTTGTGGTCAATGTCTCTCTCTTTCTCTCTCTTGAATCCCTTTCCGCGTTGCCTCCTACATTCCCGCCAGTAATGATATCGCAACTCACAGTCTGCCTTCCATTTTTTACTTAATTACCGATTTTTGTCTTTCAAATGTGACATGCCGAGCCTGATGGAAATGTACTGAATCAAGTAACATGGTAACTAGTCAAACAAAACGTATTCAGTAAAGGTAACATGGTCGATCGTTACGGAGACATAAACAAAAATAGCACCGGCACCATACTTCGTTCACTTTGGATGTATGGATATTCAGTCAATGAACGCATAAATGTGCAACAAGTTGTGAAGGGGAGACCGTCTCCTCTGACATGAGGTCCAAGATAGGTAGACCATAGTAATTACCCTTGTGCAGTATTTTCGTGTAACTAATGCTATCTGTGTCGCCGTCTCTGTCGTTACCATCGTTTCACGTGTCAGTTAAAATTCGTTATCCCTATGTATCCTTACTGAAACTGTTGGCGATCACTTTGGCAAACTCGTATTCAACAGGACTGAGATAATCGATCGGACGTAAGTTACACGTGACCACGTCGACCAACCGTTGCGTAGGCGCGAACAAGAAGGAGTGAAGGTGTTCCTATTGATTGTCCCTGTAATCCAGTCAGAACAGAGGTGGAGTAACAGGGCGAACGGGCGGCTGCATACGAAAGTCTCCTTTCTTAGAACCCACCTATATCGATGCAATCAGACTGCTATAATAAATTGCAAAACTCTTGAGTGTGCCTCTAATTTATAGCCAGAACTCACTGTTACCTGGTGTACGCCAAGGTGTAAGTGCATGCAGTTATCTGTATTTGCAAAGTATATTTTTCTTCAGTTGACATCCGCAGTTGTTTAAGGTGTCTGTAACGACATTTCAAGCATACTGGGTGATGCACCATCTCATTTTCACCATTCCAACAAGTTCATCAGATATGAACACAATCTAGAAGTTTGTCACTAAGATGTGTTTGTCAGACCAAAAGTGAAAGAACCGGAATATACGGGGCAAAGTTGATGACACAGATCAGTAGTCATATTCAGATAACGGCTGTGAAATGTCAGCAGCGTACGCTGATGACATGTGAAATCATATGAACAATAACTGAGTTGCTAACTCAGACACCAGTAATGTTTATCTGATGACCTATGCTGGACGTGCTTCACTCAGGAGGAATGGGATGATGTGAGCTCATCAGGAAGAGAACGGTCAACAGTTCATCTGTGACTCCTTTTCCAACTGCCACGTCATGATACCCTTCATTCTGCTTGGTATGGACTTGCCACTTTTTGACTATTCTTGTTTACGTTAATTCCACGTTGTATTCAACTTTAAACGGATGATAAGCATGGGTGAGTGCGTTTATCCCATGGAAAAACTGGTAGGTCACATATAACTCAGATTGAAACTATCACGAATGAAGTTATTGTTGTCGACTGAAAGTGCAATTGGGCGTAATGACATCAAAATGCTTACAATTTACTCCATTTAGTCAAAATGAACTGATATTGAGATGTCGAAGTGGCCACATGGCAAGAAAAGGGGTTTACATGATTATTCGAGTAAATCCAGGACGATTAAGCTGATTCTTTCTTCATTTCAGTCAGCGAACACTAAAAGGAAAATCGGAACAGCTGATCCATCACCACCAACATTAGAACTGATAGGAACCAGATTATAGAAGTGATGATCAGAATTATTAGACACAATGCAGAAGATAGTTGACGAAGTCTAAAACGAGAAGTACGAATTTTCGCGCTGGTAAGGCATCTGCAGTAAACGTTTACAATGCTGCTCCTAGTATAAAAAAAAGATAAATGGCTTGATCTATGACGTATGTGGTGTATTCTCGATGTTTATCGATAAACTTATATTCTATCTAGGAAGTCCGATGTTCTGAAAAATTCACGTCTGGAAACTGAGTTAGTGAAAGAAAGAAGCACAGAAGAGGACATCATGGCCGATTTTGTGATAAGTGAATTGCTTTCTGTCAAGTCACGTCGAAATGTAGAACTGTTTGTCATTAACAATTCTTCCTCCCGCCTGATGGGCAACTGTTGCCACTGAAAGGTAAGATACAGATACGTTCCGGTTGAAATTTTGGATACTGACAGATAATGAGACAGAAGAGTTGCACACGACGTTACTTTATTTGGATGCACAAGAACAGGTCCTCTGAAACCATCAGCTAACAGTAGACTTGGTATCGCCTTTGCTGAAGTGATTATTTAGTACAGGATGTAAAGTTACAGTTGACAACTGTTCGCCAAGTTTAACGCAGCACGCTTGCTCTGCAAACGGAACACAATACGAAGAGGTACGCTATGTTCGAATCGCAAAGGAGTTCCGATAAATGTGAAAAGCAGAACGTCTCAGTCATTATTAGAGCGTCCGCGGTTAGAACAAGTTGGTCGTCAACTCATTGCAAGATGTCAAATAAAGGAAAGAAACTCTGTTAGCCTGCCTTCAAATACGCAACGAAGTCTGTGTGTCTATTCACCTGGTAAAACAAGTCTTAATATTGTTTCATTCCTTAAATAAAGCATACGTAAGGTTGACATTGTAAACAACATGGTGTGGATACACACCAGCCGTTGCGCATCTAGCCGGTAGTTTGGTTAGAAACCTTACTGGACTCCATAGTTTTGACTAGGTGTAGTGGTTGAAGGCTAAGTTACTCGAAAGAACTTTCTACTGAAGTAGTGACAGAGTTCTGTGGCCGCAATGGCACTTCACATTTACCTCATATTCTACAGCATTCATTTCAAGCAGAAAAAGTAGCACGAGGTCCGGTTGTCCCAAGAAGATCAGTTTTATTTACTACACCTGCAAACAAATGTCCTGCCAACCATTTGGCATGCAATTCATGAAGGTCAAAATGTCTAAAAATTACGTCTTGCGGTTATATTCATGAGTTATCTCTATTTTCTTTATCCCGTTTCTAATATCATTGCGTGATTATCTTAAACGCGTAGAACTTGAATAACGACTTTGAAAGCATGTTTGGTGATGAAATTTTCTAAATAGATTATGTAGGTTACGTACTTTTTTATTTTAGTTACTAACTCAGTGATTGTTTATTCCTTTGGGAAGATTCGAATAGTTGTTTTCCGTTATTTGAACATTGAAAGTAGACAACTTCGGCACGGTCCGTTGTTACGCATGATAATAGACATGATGGTATGCGAATTTCGGTTATGCATTGTTCATTTCTGAATGTTACTTCACATCTCCAAATTCAATCAACCCGTAGTTTTGCACGATTATATACTGTATTTTTAGACTGGTTCCAAGCTGTTTAAGTGATTGACGTTGAATTATTGGTGACAAACACTTATAAGTAAAACGCGTTTTACATATACACTCCTGTGGTTCATGTAGTGAAAGTTACCTGGCCGCTTCAATACTAACAAAAACTTCCAACACAGGCCAGTTTTATATGACATGAAACAGCTGTTAACACAAGACACTCGGAAGGCCTAACTTCGTAACTGAAGTATTCCTCATTTTTCCGCTGAAGTCCCCTTCACCCACTATCACATCTTGTATTCGTTAACGAAGACGTTCGTCCTACTTCAGATTCAGCATCTGGATCATTTTTACTTAGTTATAATTGACATTATTGTCTAATTACTGATACTACAACTAAGGCTCTCACTAGCTGTTTTTGTAAATAAAACTGCTGGCTCTTCGTGACATCACCAGCAAAGTAGTCTATCATCTGAAGAATTGGATGGACACTGAATAAACAATAGAGTGATGGGATAAATGGATTCTAATGCAGGACTTCCGTGTGGCTTGGTAGCTTAGCTTGTAGAGTACGAGCTGTGTACAGTCAAACGGTTTTTGTGTCCCATTTGAATTTAGTCGGAACCCTGATTTTCATGAGTGTTTCGTTTCATAATGAGTAAATTTTGCAAAACGCTGAGGACAGATAACTTTGCGCAATGTTTACTTTGTTGACATTCCCATAAGTGTGCAGTCGGATGCGCTCTATTCTGCGAAAATCGCGTTCTTTCCAATAAGGGTTCGTTAAATGTTTTATCTTAGTGGGTGATTCGAGATTTCACGATAGGTTGCACTGGTACCACAATAAGCGAGAAGCGCTGGGACAGATTTACCAGACTACGCCTAAATCGCTGCACTTTTGCATTCACGAAAACTTGCCAGTTAACAGCTTTCGAATTCAAACATTGGATTCGCGTTTCGGCCCTCATGGAGAACTTCAGTTGCAAACATCTTTGTCAAGGCCAAGCTTTGAACTCTGGCCACACTGTTAACTGGCAACTCTCTTAAATACTGCATTACATTAAGCATACATTGAGTATGACTGAATTATCATACACAACCACATAGAACCATATATTATTAAGAAATATTCGGACTGCCCAGATTCTTCAAGAGGAGACAAATCACTCTGTTGTTAATTAAACTTGATGCCCCTACAACAAGGATTCAACGATTCGGCTGGTTGTGCATCTGATCTAGGAGGACGGTCCACATCACCGGAATCCAATCGGTTTGCCTAGTTCGATATCCAGCAAACTTCTGTTGACTTCAAAGACAGTAGTTGACCAAGGTATGTGGCACCGCTTACGGGGATTACGACAAGTATCAAGAACAGAATAAGAATAGGAAAGTATTAATCTGAAGTTAATGAGAATCTACTAACACTACAGAACCGTCCTTAGAGGAGAAACGAACAACCTCAGATAGGGTTCATCCCAGTGGTTGATGGCACTTTAATAGAAGAACCTTTTCCTATGAAAGATCAGGGGCCTGGACGTGTACAGTTTCTTGTTCTGACCTCTTCGATTGTTAGTAGCCACTGTGGTGTAGAATGACTGCAAGAGTTCTATTTCGAAGAAAACGCGTGAAAGTATTAGGTCTCTGACCAAGAAGTTCAGTGCGGCATTTTTCAGGGAAGTACCGCAGACCAGTAAATAATTTGGTTGCTGCCCATTGGACTTGTTCAGTAGTGAGTAGATTTTTCCTCAAGCCAGTAGGTACGATCTGATTGACATATCTAAGCAGTAGTCTCATATTGATCCCGTAAAGTGTCTGAAAACATGCCTGCCTATTTCGCGAAATGCTCCATTTATCATCCCAACAGTATACTATTCCTCCTTAGTGGTCGTTTGGTGGTGATAGGAGAAGGCTAAAGTAGACGGGAACGAAATACCTCAGCTTTTTCCAAAGTATCCCTTGAAGTATCTATTGTAATCTACCCACCGTACATCACGAATTGGTTCTTAGAATCACTCTCTGGGGTTACAGACATATTTGCTGTCATTCAGGGCGAGACTCCGGCCTTCTAGTCAATGCTTAGTACTACCAAAATCAGTCTGTATTGAATTGAAATCACTAGCATTCTGAAGTTTCAAGTCGTCAGCATAAAAGAGAAGGAGTATGGATATAATGCAGGGAGGTCAATGAGATATATATTCAAAATGATATAGGATCATGCGCGGAGTCTTTGACGGTTGCTCTGGAGGTCAAGGAAGGGGAAGAAAGATCCTATCTGGCATTTACTCTAAAATACATGATCCAGCATAGAATTTCCACTTGAGTACTACAAGCTTTTAGTTTTTGTAAAAGAAATCCATGTGGGACATGGTCGAAGTCTTTAGCCAAATCAAAGGACGTAAAGATTAAGACGCAACCATTGTCTCTGACTTCTATCAGGTTATCCCTGAAGGTTAACATACTGGTTACGCGTGACTGGTCGGGAAGAAAGCTTTGCTGAGTAAGAGGGTTAAGGTTATTTGAAAAAAATACTTAAGGTTGACGCGTATTAACAGTAATCTGATTATCTTGCATGAGATGCTACTGAGGCTGATCGATTAAAGACCTAAAGTTACGCGTGACAGTGACCTCTTTCCGCGTACCTGAAAGGGAGCCAGTCCAACGTGTCTCTTTAAAAAGATCATGCAGTAACCCCGCTACAGTATAGGGTGATTCTTTGGGGATCCGGGGATTGGTCATGTTCGGCAGCGTCTGACAATACTTGCTTACAAATTGAACTTTAAAATATTGCTACATTTTTTGAGCCGTATTCTGATTTCTGAGTAGAATTAACGTGATTGAAGTTTAAATTCCGGCCGTGAAAAGCACCTGCCCAACAGGCTAACTTTGAGAATGATGAATCGCGTGCTTGGTAGTTCTTTTGGAAAGCGATTGGCTGGTAAGTTTATCGGATTGAAAATTGTCAACCACTTTTAAGTGAAGTTCAAATTATGCCAAGCAGAATGTCGTACTGCATAACGACAATCGCACAGATTCCATGGTAATTAAGATGGAGATCAATGAAAGCTAGCGAATATGAAGAGCCATCAGACGTTACCTTTCTCCAACCATTTTGTTCACCAGATACCTCACAGTGCACTGCGTCACTCATTTTTTACTATCCCTAATTCACCACTTCCTTCACTGAATGTGTTCTGTTGAATGAACAAAATCTATGCTACGATAACAAACGAACCAGTCCGTTTCCTAACAAACACTTGATCTTCTATCCTTCAAGCTCAAGGTCTATCTTCAGATGCTGCAAAATGAGCCGCGATGAGTCATTCCAGGAAATTTGATTTCGTAGATGGATCCCTTTTCTGCAGCGTGTCCTGGCCCAAATTGGACCTCGTTAATTGTGGGGTTCAGCTATGCAGAAAATATATCCCTGTAACCCAAACTTTATACCTCTGCGGTTTAATGGTCATTATTCTGAACATAAGGAATGAGACATCCAGCCTAGCATACGTGACATGGATTCTGACTTAAATTGGTCCCTTTTATACTTACAGAAACAGCCTATTTCTTTTAACACGCTGTTTTACATTTCCCTTGTCATGCGGAAGGACTGATTCGCGTACATTTGGTCTTTCTGTAAGCTTTCAACACTTTTGAGACTCCTTGTCTGGATCTCCCTCATCTTGACTTGCAACCAGCTTGACGCTACTGAATTTATCTGGTCATGGTTGATGGTCATCATTTCGAACATAGGCAATGAGGGCGGATTTGTCCAGATTAGAAAATGCAAAAGTAAGTCACGGGATCATTGTCTGCTGACGCAGCTAAGATGCTATACTGTGCGATAGTCCAGACGAAATAACTGGCCCATCGTATTCTTTCTTCTGTTGTTGCGTGCATCTCGTCTACTCTGGGATGTATGTATTTTGGAACATTTAACCCCAATTCACAACAGAAAGCCAGAGTTCTCCAAATAAGGGTAATTTTAAATTGCAGTCTTCCTTGCCAGTACACGACACTACAACTGTAGATGAGAAATCTTGTTATGTGAATCGAAACGGTCAATGGGATCAAAATCGGACTCCCAGAGGACTGGTCTGCAGGTGGAAAACAACGAATACAATTCAGCATTTGAGT
Organism: Paragonimus skrjabini miyazakii; assembly: GCA_014338405.1. Classification (NCBI taxonomy): domain Eukaryota; kingdom Metazoa; phylum Platyhelminthes; class Trematoda; order Plagiorchiida; family Troglotrematidae; genus Paragonimus; species Paragonimus skrjabini miyazakii. Next base: position 29,360 of record JTDE01002233.1, on the reverse strand, counting down.
CAGCACTTAGTCCACGGACGGTAGAAAGGTGATCAACTTTGAAAGCCAAAGTTGGAGGGATTTGCTTGGTTGTAAACACTTTCAGTTGAACAGTTGATCTTCTGGAATCCTATGGGCTTTTTCTGCATCTATTGGCTGGTTCGATACACTAGATTTTTTTCCTCCCGAATAATGATGCCGTTGGTGCACATCTGTCGGGACGTTTGGAACAGTGTTCGAACCAGAGCGCTTTGATGTGTTGGTCAAACATAATTAATCGGTTCACACTGACGGTAAGATATGGTGCTCAAGTGGTCAGCACAGTCTTAAAAAGTGGGAAGTAGTGGAAGATTTTTGCCTGGATATTAGGATTATCACTTAAAAATTTGCACAGATTCCACACTGTCGTGCAATAATCAGCTAACTGCTTTGGCAAATAACTATACTCGAGTTTTGCTTTCGTCTGAGTTTGCCGGTAGTGACTACGCACGTCACGACCAAGATTTGAATTCTGACCATGCCTTCATCATGCGGCCGTGTTGACCACTGCTTCACTGAACTCAGACCGAGTTATCATGGGTACACACCCAATCACAGTCGCGCATGAGTAGAGCTACTGCTTATCAATAATCGAAGTATCGTTCAACGGTTTAATGATTTCAGTGAGTTCAACTAGAAGAGTAGTCGACTGGAGATAACAGAATGGTTACCCTGCTTCCTCTTGTGGAAATTTGGCAATATGAACTTTACATTCCAGAGAGTGTGGCTGTGTTTGCATATGATATTTCCGTCTTCCTTAGTGTGAGGTCCATGGGGTAGCGGCCAACAGGATTTCCTCTTGAAGGCGTGGCAGGAATTGAAATCTTGGCCATCGCAGGCATGTACTCTAATCACAGTTACCGAGGAGGGCCAAACTCGAGTATAATGCTTCATTTTTCAACCGACTGAAAATTCTGTTAGCTTGCGAAACCTGAGACTAGTAGTGAGTGATTTTCAAACTGCAGCGCAAGCAACCACTTCTTGTTTAGCAAGCCTCCCGAAGGTAACTTTTCATGTGAGGTTTGTTGTGTAACGCCACAGTGTCCTCCTGTGATCATTATAAACATTTCACTCAAGCGCATGAATTTGCTGCTAAGATTGTAGTATTTCCTTACGTTGTATATTTTAACATAGTTCGTATCGGTTCGATGACCTTGACTACCTTACAGTCAGACTAGATGCTTGACTTTAGCGTCTGCTGATTAATGCGGTGTACACACGTATTAACCGATTTGTTAACGACTGCGCACCTTAGAACGGGACACGTTTGTACCCTTAATTATTACAGGTGAAATGTCAACAAAAGTCAGCTTGCCACTGCTATTTCACCTCGATGGTGATTTGTTCGTTATGATTGACTATGTGGTTGGATGATAATCTACAATGACGCAGTACTTAATGAAAAGGTTTTGTTCTCTTTTCCTCTGTCTTAACACTTTGTGGAGTGTGTCCGACGGCAAAACCGAAGAATGTCCTAGATTTTCGAAACTATCTAAGATGGTTGGAACGACGACTTTCGTGTGCACTTTAACCGACAAACGTGTTGGTTTATAGTGTTGATATGAAAAAAGAAAATGAAGTACGATGCAGAAGGCTAAAGCCAGACGTCGAAATGTTCGACTTAATAGTTTATATTGGTGAATCAAAATATCACCCTAGACCGGAGTTACATCTGAGGATAGTAATCACAGCAGAACCCTAGTAGCTTGAACGGTCTGAGATTGTGCACTGCGCGCATGCGCTGTGTGCAGATTGACACGGACAAGTTCATAAGCCACATTTCCGAGCACACTTACATACTCGTGGTCCATCTTCATAGGACTGTTTAGTGCAGATCACGTGAAATAATAATAAATGTAAGCAGTGCCACAACCAACATAGGCCAGAGATGGATAGATGCAGATAAGATCAACAACAACAGAGGGCACCGCTAAAGTCGAATGTTACTGCGAGTATCTAACAGTCCAACAGTCAGCTACAAGATCGTTAAACCAATATTATCTACCCTGAAGTTTTGAGGTTACCGATGTCATTATATATCGATTAAGAAACTGTTGTATCAGTTAGTGTACCTCCAATTATGTATACCAAACGGTAAGTATTCCTGTTACAGACAACTGTGTCCGTCAAATCGTTTTATTCTAAAATAAGAAGTTTTGATATTGCTTACTCAAGTCTTTACCTCAGGTTCCTGTCCACCTGAATGCGATGGTTCGGCACAAAGTTGGGCATAAAACTGTCGTATGACTCACGGGATGACTCATATTTAGTTTTCTACCTTGGTAGATGTAGTGGACACGGTTGTATTGCAAAGCCAATTCATTGTCAAAGAGTAAGTGATGTCTTGGCATCCGATGGAGTGCATGTATCAATCTGACCACCAGTACATACGCCATACTACGTTTGAATGAACGAGGGGTTGATGTAGCAGTTGAACGATGCAACAAAGAAACATTACGAAATCGTATATCACTTGATTCATGTGCCGGTGAACTGGCCACCATTCGCTGTAAACTAAGCTGTAGCTGAAGAAACAGATCGTGCGTTCGTGAATATGACATCAGTAAATAAGCTGTTCTCCAGAGGAAGCATTCCTGAGTCGATACCTTGCTGTTAGAAGAACCCCTGATAGAAGCCCCGTTTACTTTTCGACCAGTAACCTGTTGGTTGAACTTCTAAGATCATTTCGTTCGCTGATAAAGCAATATCAGCATCAGTCAGCTGAGCAGATCCTGCTGAAACTGCCACTTTTTCCTCTACCTTCAGAACCAAGTTGCTGCCTAAACGTTCACTTAATCTGAGGGTTGATGATTGTATTAGTCAGAGGTGTTTTGTTTTGTACTGCACATGCATCTAGTGATTCAACTGAGTTCTGTTTGTGAGGGTGTTACCTTCTTAAAAAGGGATTGAATTGTAGCCAGTCATATGCGTTTCACACGAATTTCGTAATACGGATGAAGATTACATGTGTGATTCAGAAAGTCTATTTTGCCTTCACTACTACACTAGCTTAGTTCCAGGGCGCGTACTGTTCTGGTGTTTTATTTAACTATATCTACGCCGGCTTATGGTAAATGCTTCAAGTTCAAGAATAGAGCTGACTGTGGTCATTACTAAGTAATTCTTTAGTTAAGCCACGTGTTTGGAGTAACCACAGTTTGAGGGTGAAAGCTAGGTGGCCTGTCCACCGCTCAGTGGCGCTGCCTACGCTGCTGTTTGGCAGTAAAACTTAAATATTGTATCAGCTGAATTTACTTTAGCTGGGCCGTTTACACTTGCAATGTCTAGGACGCATCATGGGTATCTGGTGGTCGGTGATGAACCTGTAGAAAGTCTTTCAGATGTGTTACGCAACTATAAATGGAAGACTGTTCTGGTCTTTCGAAACGGTAATAGAAACGAAATGGAAGGCTCTCCTCTGTACACAGAAAGACTCGTTTGTCAGTATCAGAATGCCTTAGTGACTGGTGCGCACTGATATGTGTGCGGCTATTAATTGTGTCGTCTGGCTTCACAACGTTCATGAAACTTTGCTGTGTAAACCCACAAACTAAAATATGTACTTGATGAGATGCAGCGAAAGGTGTTTGAGATATAAATTGTGCATGAAATTGTTTCTGGCTTTTCTGTTTAAAACATACCTTGCAAATCTGGCTGACGAGCTAATACTGACCGGTTTCATCCTAATGCGACTGTGCTGTTCCGTTTAACACAAATGACTAGATACCGCTCGTTTTCATGTGTAAGAATGTCCACAGATTTGGTTATCTTGGCATGTGTAGGAATTGACATACCAGCATCATTTCCTTTCTCTTGGCTGCTGCTTCGACACGCGTCATTTTAGTAGGCGGAGCCAATTATTGGAACCCTTAGCGCTCTTAGCACAACTGTTCAATAGCATATATGCGTGTATACATCAACCATGAAAATAACATAGGAATGACAGTTCTTCCTCCTTTGATTAATGAACCGTCTCCTTGGATGAAATGATCAAGGTAGCTGAAGAAATCTGCTAGTAATTCGAAAAGCGTTTGTGCTGTGGCCATTGACGTCTAAGTAACATAGAAGCCTGTTAGTTGCCGCGTTGGAATCTGTGAACAGATCGGTTTCGATTATAGTGTAGCCAGTGGCATCAGTGGCATCAAACTGAAACCTTGATATCTAGATAGTACATCAACAACATGTGTTTGTTCACCGTCCGAAAAATCAACTTAATGTTAGAATTTTGCATTTTTGTTAACCATTTCTACGAGAATAACAATCTGCTTTGTACACTCTAGACCAGTTGAATTTTTGCCAATATACATGGCCGTTATGTGAAGTATACAGCAGCGGTACAATTGACATTCTAAATTTGCACGGTGGGGCAAAAAGAACCACTCATGGGGAGCCACGGATCAACCGTTCATTCTGATTTAAGATACCGATGACGTCGACTTGGTCCAGAATTTTACAGTCTAAAGTAATAGTGAGTCAATTCGAAATACAGCTGTACCTGAGTGGACATGTCTAAAAAATTTAAGCTTTTGAAAAAGTCAGGAAAAATAAAACGGTAAAGTCAGCGGATTATGCATAACTCATGATCAATAGTAGTACAGCGAGATTAAGAGCTTTCGGAGTACTCCGATGCATGGAAAAGAATAGGCTCCGAACTTATGATGAACCATCAGGAACATGTTATGATCATAAGAGGTCGGTAAGAAGCAAAACCAAAAGATATTTCTTACGGAAAGAAGTTGGTATGATGGCTTATTTATCGAATATGAGGGTTGAATAAATAAAAATGTCTACGGAGCATTCACTTCTGAAGATGACGAAAATCATATTAGAATATCTTCCTGGGTTCAACTTTCACCGACGACTCTCGGACCATTTCACTAACATTTTTTATCACACATTGTACAACTAAAGCCTATTTGCTGTCAACAAAATTGCTTAACACAATCAACGAAAATATGAAGGAGTATCAGAGTACTGGGCAATCTCTCACATACAAGTAAAAGGAGACAGGTTAGAATCACTCCATTAAAAGTGTTAGTGTACCTGAGAATGTTGAAGTATTTGTGGTCATATGGTGTGACATATCAGAGGAGATGCACGAAGTCATCTTCTACTAAGTTACGGCATAGTGGTTTCAGTTCTTCTCATGTTAAAGATCTTATATTGTAACACGACCGAATGCTGTTACGATGTTGCTGTGGTCAAAAGTACAATAATGCACAACCTGGTTACATCTATCTACTATCGAAAAACTGAACGAACATAAAGAACAATAGTATCAGTTCGAGCCTGTTCGAAGCATCGAATAGCTACTTCCTCGCTATTTAATCTGAAAGTAGTATTTAATGAACCATTGGCTTTCTCCATTTTGTCAAGAAGCAAGTGAATTTTTGGTAGATACAACGAAATAGAAATACATCCACATGTCCGTAATTACCTTCTGTTGTTTTTCATCTATAGTGTACATTGTTCGAATATATGTCCAGTATCTATTTTACAGCTTAGAGAACAACCTCGCCACACGTTTTCATCCTAATTGGCAAACGTAACCAAGACAACTTTCAAATAATTCAAAAATTAAAACTTTAGTTATAGCAGCGAGGTTGAACATCATACACCTCAAGCTTACACCTTGATTGATAAACTTCATCAAGCAATTGATCCAGCCCGGTCTTCTGAACGATGACTGGAAATGATGCGGCCAATTTAACGTCCGCCGTCGCAAATTGTCACATTCGCAGCTCACTAGTTCACTTTCCAATCTGGTTCACCAAAGCCTGTCCGGCAACCGTTTGCATAAGTTCCCTTTCATTTGCTCGGTCACATGAGCAGGTTCATCAACCCACTATCGTCTGCATTAATAAGACTGGCCGTAGATGTCTCCCGTTGTATGTCGAAACGAGGAATTTTGCGATAAGTTATATATTTGGCTCCCTATTCAGAACAACCTCATTTGTCGACGATGCATAAACCCAGGACACAGCCACTTATTCAATGGGATCATTATTTATCTCTCATGACAGCGCTTAACATACTGTTGTGGTTTACATTCACAGCCATTCTTTGTTCACTTGGTTCTCCCCTGATTGTAAATGCCAGTGCTTCAGTCAAGCGTCTGTTCACTGATATTCAGTATAAGCTGTATCATTACTGAACTTCAGACGCCACAGACGCTTAGGTCTTCTATAAAACATTTTCCGTGATGTTTGCAAAATCAGTAAAACTGTTCTATTCTCTTCAGATTTATTACAAACTAGTTTATCGTTTTGCCTAGTTTTTAATTCCTTTGAAACTTGTAAAAGTGTTAGAATGGTTTGGTTGTTTATTCCCAACAATATTCCCCCACTCTAGAAAGAAGCGCGTTGATCGCCCTTTATCTTGTAAATCCATGAATATCATACATCTGAGCCTTCACCTTCGCCATTTTTCCTTGCTTGTCTGAACGTGATTAGCTAGCATAACACGGCAGCTCTCACTATGCCGACCAACAAACAGAGCTTGTCCCACTTTCTCATAACAAAAATCAGCTGGTTGCAAGGCCGTTCACGTTGTGTATATCCGGCGGTCCTTTCGTCTCCTGACACCTTGTTGAAAACTCGCCGTTATGGAACTGGAAGCATAATGATAGCTCTAACGGAGCCACTTAATTTCAGCTGTCTTGGAAGTTCACATACCGTATTTTAAATAAGGAACTATAAGAAACCGAACGAATCCCGTTGGTTCCAAGGCTTTTGATTGGTCATCGGTTAATGCGGTTGTATAAGTAACTTGATTATGTTACGGATATAAGTATTTGAACGCTTTGTTTTCATTAGGTGATCAGTATATCGCATAAGATGCTACACACTGGAGTCAATCCGACTGGTCGCTTCCTCGACATTATGGTTTGCTCAAGGAACGGGTTTGATTGACGGTTAGATATATTGATTTTTATCTATCCTACTTTTTGACGTTCGTCCAGTTTCATCTGTTTGCATTAACAATTTGCTAGTATTCAGCCTTTAAACACGTTTAACCAATACTAGACCTTGATTAAAATATGGATGCCAAACCATTGCACTTTTTTGCTAGCGAGAGCGGATTGTGGGACCGTTCATATTAAAATAACCCAAAAGTGAAATCTTCCCAACAAGTTTTCGAAGGTCAAATTGTGTTTGCGCTTTCTGATGATAACTGAACGATTAGCTGAGAAATTTAAACTGTTATGGACTGAAGTCTTTGGGTTTTCTCTATAATTGAAAACGATTAGTTTTGTACCGCTAAACCAGTAGCCATACAATTATCGTCGCACCTGCACATGATTTTATATTTGGTCATGTTGAACAAGAAGTGAATAACCATGGCCCCTAAAGTAAAACAATTCAGTTCTTCCTGTAAATACTTGTTACCGTCGAAGCACTCCACAGTGCGAGAATTGCTGCCGTTTGTGCATTGGTGAGCTGGCAACGCTAAGAACGTTTAAAAACGACTAGTATTAATAACATAATTTTGAAGCATTTCATTGACACGTAGAAGGCAAGCAGGTCGGATCAGGCTGTGGGAATAACATAATACTTGCTTCCTTTTTCAAAACAGATGACTGAGAAATTACATAGCAGCTTGTAAATTTATGGAAGTACACATCGCCTGAGTGGTAGCAGGAAATAAAAAGATGTTCCAGGTTCATTGCCGAACAAGTTGGGTATCCTATACAACGGATTCAGACACACCAGCACTTGCATACAAAATACAGGATACTGAATAAACACACTGTAGAGTTGAGTTCCAATTTTTAGTGAGGAAGTGAATGCGGTTTTTTCAGATAACAGGCTTGAAGTTTCTATAAAAAATGTGCGCAACTACTGTGACTACATTCGTTTGATATGAAGACTATCCGAACACTAAGTATGCCACCACACATCACTGGTTAGCAGCGACAAACGTGTCGGGTGCATTCTTGCTGGGTCAGATTTATTTTTACAAACTGTGTGGAACATAAAAGAGAAAGAAGTTTGATTTGGCCAATAAAATCAATATCACAAAGGTGACCTTGCAGCTTGTTATAACGTTGAGGTGAGTATCATGTCAACGAAAACCACACGGAAGAATATCGTGTAAATCGATTGATAGAACGCTGGGTTGATTATTAGAATGCAGGTTAGGTCGGATTCCGTCAGGACTTGACTTAAAATGTCTTTAAATCTAGTAGAAATGGAAACGGAACTTGCTGAGCTACACGCGATATAATGAACGAAAACGGCCACCATTTTTGCAACATGTATTTAAGCATATTTGTGCTAGGCTGAATTTCCTAACAAAGCGGATTTATGGACACCCTTAACTGAACTACAAGTAGTACGAAGTGAGTTGGGTATCCAGTGCGTTTCACAAATAATACGCTTTCACTAGAATACGGCTTTAACAGATTATTTTCCGGTTCCCCGGCCTCCACTATAGAAGCGTTCTAGTGTAATAGACTAGAGGTGATCTGATGTGGATTGACGGAAAGGAAGCCGAACAGATAGCCTACTCAGATTACGTTCAAAGCAAGCAAATGGTTGACATAAAGGATTTTGCGTCCATAAGATTAGATGAAATTGTCTAAAAATCGCGCCCTCACAGAATGTGGTCAACGTTGGACTGGCGCCACTTAATAATTCACTAAATTCAGTGGCTTGTTCATCGTAGTCAGAGAGGTAGTTGACGTCAAGTCCCGAGGTTTCTGTTATAACTTTCCACTAGGTTCCGTCAATTAATTGATCAGTCACTTTGGCAAGTAACGATGTGACGAAAAATTGTTTATGATACTTCCTTCTCAAGTCAATACATTTACATAGGTTTCATCAAGACGTCATAAGACAAGGCGCAAAATACAAGAAATGACTGTTCACGAGTGACAATAAGGGTTGATACAGGACTACACACACACACTAATTGGTTAGGCCCATGTCAGACGTTAACTGGATGTTACGTCACCCGGTCAGGATCGAGTGTTGGTGTGTGGTTAGACTGGATGTAATTGATCTGTGGCCTCGAAAGTTGCAAGGACTGAACAAACTTCTTTCGAGAGCACAGGTTAGGGTTGCGTAATCTAATAGCAACTGATTCGGTGGTCACCAAAATGCGCTGACGGACTGTGTTTGGTTGAGTGTTTGCAACTCGGTAGACAACCTGGAATGCTTTGCTGATGTCTACGCGATGGTTGGTGTCAGCTAGATGTGCAACAATGGCGCTGGTGGGTGATTTACGACAACCGGTTTCAATCCAAGCCGGTTGATGTTCCGTGATCCTTTTTGACAAGCGCCTAGTCGTACGACCAAAATATTCTGCAGTACATCATGAGCATGAAAATAAATACACGTGCACTGACTGATCCTGGACTGGTAGCCTGTCTTTCAGGCTCAATCATAACATCGGTATTGTTGTGAACAAACTTCTTAAGGTTGCCACTGGAAAGGTACGTCTAAGTGACCGGTACATGCAGCGGTTAAACTGATCTGCTACAGTATCCCCTTTAAACGGGAGTTTTGTAAGCACTAATTTCTTTTCAACTGTGGGCATTACCTCAAGCGGGATTTTGACCTTCATATTAGAAATGTTGACTTGCTCCTGATAGCCGTTTCCCTCAATAGGTTTTGAACTGTTTTCAGTTCCCGCTCCACTGCGTCGTCCGAACAAATATTTATTGCCCTAGTTGACTTGAGACAGAATTATCGTAAACAATTTTTTGTCACATCGGTTCCTGTGATATTATGGGACTTTTCAGACACTTCGGTATGTGTTCATTCATGCATTGACGTAAGTGTCTAACTTTTGTTATGTGAGCTTCACAACACTTGCTAACTTATAAAACAATTGACTTTTAATTGATTCCTCTCTACGCAATGATAGTGACCTCGTAAAATCGATTTGGTCTTCAAAGCCGTTTCTATAATGTTTTATCGATTAGCCCGACAGGACTTCGGTATACACCAACAGCTGCTAATCTAAATATAGAAGCATTAATCTACTTCCATGCACATACGCATACTAAATGTAGGGTGGATAACAAACATGACCACATACACAAAGTGTTGGTGAAGTTTACAGGGATGTTTTACATAATTAAGACACATCAACTTAAACTCGTGCAAACTGTAGGATCATGAATAAATATGTTCGGAAAGCATTTCAGCGCACTACGCATCGTGTGAAGAAGAAAGGAACGAACCTTTCCAGATAAGAATTTTAGATTACCATTTCATGGTTAAAAATCCCCAGGGTAGTCATCAGAAAACAAGTGTAGTGAACAAGCCCGTTTTCGGTTATTGATCATCAGGCTAATAACAACAATTTATATGAAACAGAGTTACCAGGGCGAAACAAACAACAACAAGTAGCTAGTTTAGATGAGGTCAGACACGTTATCGCCATACACGGTAACGACCTTTCGGTCCGATTACTTCACCATTATGATGCCACTGGCACCATGACGGTTTGATCTGTCGTGGTGTGGGTGGTTGGTCACAACTTCAACGCCTGAACAAACCGCTTTTGTGCGCACAAAGGTGGATTTCTTAATCGAATTCCAATCGCGTCGGCTGTAGCTAAAATTCGGCATCTGACAGCTTTTGAGTGACTGGCGGTGACTCGGTAAATCGGACGAAAACAGGAGTCCAGGGTGACAGTATGATGCGTATCAACTAGATGTGAAGCATTTGCGCTGATAATTGTCTTGGTGATTCCACTGCTGATCCAGGCTGGATGATGATCACGGATACGTTCAGATAAGCGCCTGGTCGTGCGACCCACGTAACTCGTTCCACAGGAAAGCCGTTGACGTGTCTGACCTCACCCAAACTAGCTACTTGTTTTTGTTTGTTTCGCCCTGACATTTCTGTTTCATATAAATTGTTATGTAATTAGCCCGATGATTATTAACCGAAAACGAGTTTGTTCGCTACACTGTTGTTTTCTGATTACCATTTCAGGGGGATTGGTTCCTAAGAGCTTGAGTGCGGGCAAATGGTTAATAAAAATATGTATTGCATTTATGGCTGCTACTTTTCACCAGTCAGCCGTTTTTTAAAGCTGCTATACGTGGACAACTGGTACGTATGAACAGCCTCTGTAACTGTGCAGAATGCTTAATTTATGTTAGAATGTCACGGAAAAATTGTGTGCAAATACAAACATCACTTTACAGTTAGGTGGCGTACTTCGCGGATTCCCAAATGCGTACAGTTCTACTGTGGTCAACGATATACTCCAGTGGCGCTGTTCATGCGGGTAGCCCGTATTCAAAATTGGTCAGCAATTTAGAAGCCAACAGAAACAGTGAAGCCTTCCAACTAATCTTGTATTTACAAATGACTGGTGATCGTTGATTGCACTATTCTCGAACGTAAACTCTAGAACCCAGTCTAAACTTGATCAAGATTTCTAACAAGATATACCGTTACATTCTTTGTACCTATATTGAAACCTATAAGTTTGCAGAAGTGTTACTTGGAGGTCCTCACCGGTACCTGTTAGAAATCAGTAGTTGAAGTGAAAATAGTTCATCACGTTGACAAATAAATGCCTTGACGTTAGTCCTTACCATAATCTACACCGCCGCCATATATATGTATACACACCACTGTTGCTATTGCTTGTACATCCTTGAGTTGGGAAGCAATGAAAATGTAGCTCTGCACTGAACGATTTCCACGCTAATGCATAGTAAAGCATGCGATCTCATTGTAATTTATCGATGAATCCACTCCTGCATAGAAATTTCGACCGATCTCTTCGGTTATGATACACGGATTATGATCAACTAGCATATATCCAGTTAAATAAACGTAATATAGGAATGAATCATCAGCTCCAGTAGGAATAACACACAGAACCAGTCATAGTCGAGATCGGTCGGAATGTCTGTGCAGAGTACACCTGGCGTAATTCTACTTGCGTCTTCTAAATTTATCCAGAGACATAACTGTCTTAAGAATCTGATGCTGTCTATATTTCGGACACTCCTTGCTCTCAAACGGTATGGTGTAGGTCAATGTGGGATTTGAGAGAGAATATTTCTGAGACAACCATTAAGATGTTTTCGAGTATGTTAGGATATTTCGCGCTGACAACTGGAGTCGAAGGATCGGATACAAAATCCCATTTCTTCTCGCTGTATGACATCGTTACTGCTATAGTCACTCAGTATGAACATCATAGAGACATGCCTAGGTTCAAAGTCAAATCCTATTAAGGATTTAGAAACACATTTTCCTTGGAGGAAGCGCTACTTACATCCAGGTGAACTCGTAAGAGGCGTACTTACGCGTACGACAAAGAAAGTGGTAGAGCTAAACACAAAGGAAAACTGGGAGTAACATAACTGGTCAGCTTGCACATCACTGCTTCAGTTAAAAGTCATTTGTATGTCATATACGATATACAAGCGTTAGAGGCACACCAATCTAAATAGCTTTAACTGCCCACACGCTCTAGTGGAAGTGTTTGGTTGAGTGGTAGACTATTTGCTCGCGTAGAGAGCAGACTGGACCGTCATGGCGTTTGCTCATCCGCATGTGCAGATTTCAGTTGAAGGAGTACACTTCCGAGACATTGGTTGTATCTTACAGTAGGGCATTCCATTGGTAGTACATGCTTAAGAAGCAAATGCTACGCCGATATTGCAGCCAGTCCCACTGTTGTGCTAATTTTGGCGTATTTCTACGGAGACAAGTGATAAAAGTCTTCTGCAGCAAACTGTATTTGGGGTGTGACAGATCGTTTTTGGTCCTGTACGGTGGTCTATCGTATCCGGTATCATCAACTGGTAAGTGTGAATACAACTTAGATACGATTGATTGTGTAGGTCATGGTTCATCTTCGAAGTCCGTCGTTAGATGAATCCAAGCTCAAGAAAGTGTGGATGTTTGCCTCTAGGTGCTAATCGGATTCAACCAAAGGGATCCCAATCCATTATTTAGTCAACGTTGAATTCTGAAATGAAAAACAGCGGAAAATCGTGGTAAACACAGCGAAAACTACCACGAGTATACAACAGTGGATCATAAAAATAACAGAAGTTATATAAAACGAAGACTAAGAAGAAGAAGGATTCGGGGATGGGGGTGGAAAGGTTTGGGAGAAAGTAACCACCGCGTTAACGAGTTCAGTGTGAAAAGGCTTATATAGTGGCCGGCTAATGGGGAGAATAAAAGTTCAATAGGCAAGGACTGTTCGAGTAAAACTTTTGTGGTAAACTAGGGTTGTCGTGGCCAAATTAAGTAGAACGGAGTTACGAAGAGACGGGACAGTGAAAGGATGTATGTGGAAAAGGGATAAATGAATCGAAGGCCTACCCATCATCTGCACAACACAGCTAGCCTGCTACGAAAGCAGCCAAACAGAAATCTTCGATCATAAGTGAGCAAGTACACACACTTGACATCACTCAAGTAGGCATGAGGCGAGTGAACTTTTAAGAATTGACTATTTTGAAAACACATAACTCATATCAACAGACACCCACATTCACCCAAATTCACGGTACACTGGGTTCCATGTACTTCGCCTTTACAGTACTAGTACAAACACACTGTGAGGTGACAAGGTAATCAGGCCATCGTGTTGGAGCAGTTTATTACTAGTGAGAACGACCTCAATTTTCGCAGCTTATTCTGCTATTGCATTGTCAAGAACTATGTTAGATAATCAGAGGCTAGTAAAACTGTTGTTGCATTTTACCATCTAGTCGCGTCCGTCCACTGTTGCTGACTTCTTTATATTTTTTGCCAGAGTTCGCGAGTATCATCCCGGTACTCTATAACAAGGAGTAGTTACATTGCTGCTCAACCGAGATGTCAATAAAACGGGGCACTTGTTAGCTCTAATACTTAAATTTCTTGTCCTGTGCCTTGGTGTCAAATGACCCCTAGTGAACGACGCTGCCTTCGATGAACAAGCTGCAATTCTCGTCCACCCAAAGTAAGTCATATGATTCTACTGCTAGTGAATTTTCAACGGCCTTGTTCCACATCATCTAGCACCCACCGACACGAATATCACTCAGCTTCTTGTCATCGGGAACGCCAGATATATTGTCATGTGGGCATGCGCAATGCCTCGTATCGATGCACGTACTGCGTGAAGCACAAACGTGGCCAGGAATAAAACGCATAATTCACAACTACCGAAGATGTTCAGTACTTCCAACACAACACAGGTGTAACCTTTCTAGAATGTTGTCTACAAAGCATTGTGGAGGTTCAGTGCTCTGTTGTACACTCACTATGAAATCCTTCGTGTTTCAAGGAATGCTAGCGTGTGTTAGAAACTGTACATAAAGCTCAAAGACACATTTAGGCTTTCAAGTATGCATACACAGCTGCTACGTAAAGGAATCACACGGGCTTTCCGTAAGCACTTACCACCTGCCACGATTAGGTACTATTACGTTCACCTGCGTGATAGTTGTAAGACACTACCTACCCCATACTGATTAATGTCAACTATCGTAGTCCACTCTGAAATGCTTAGAACGGTACCAGTAGTGTAGAGTTTCAACTGCAGTGGTCTAACCAACTGCTGTTGTGAGTCAAAAACGTGGATGGCACATGATTACTTATTCGAAAAACCAATACATGGTAGATACGCCTTAGCATGACAAAAACAAACATTCATTCATAGAACAGTCAGAAACGTAAATGCTCACGATTTATGGCCTGGAAATTCCTCATGATTGATATTTCTTTGGCTCATCTAGAAAATCGAGCGCAAGGAACTATCTCTAGAACATTTATTTCTCCGATATGCGGACGATATGTTAGTTGTGTCTGATAGTAATAAACAACTCGATGACGTTCCGACGGTGTTCAACGGACTGCATGTCAACACTACATTAAATTCGGAACATGAATGTAACGATTCTCTTCTTTCCTTGGATATCTCCCCTACTCGAAGGACTGACGGTTCGATGTAATGCCCAGTTTACCGCGGATACACTTGGAATGACCGATACTTACAATTTAACAGCTTCCTGCCAAGACGTTATAAAACAAGCCCCGTCAAAACGTTATTCAGTACGGCCATAAATGTTTGCATCCAGGACGAGATCCAGAGTGAACTGCAGCTAAGTAGTCAGATTCTCTTGGACAGTGGGTACACGCAATCACTGATCTCCAAGTTTTCTAAGGAAAAACCGCACGAGCAAACGGCGATGGTGGTGCTAAAGATGAATGGCTTTCTACAACTGCTGTTCAAATGGGATGATATCCGTACTTTGCTACAACGCCGATTGAAGGCCGCTGTATTACGGATGTATAATGCCGCAGAGGTTGTGTTTACCTACACCACAAAACTGGTGCCAAATCCACCTCTAAAATTTCAGATACCTCCGTTCGTCAGATCCAGTGTCATTTACCGATTTTCATGTAGTTGCCAGGTCGACTACATTGGCAGGACGGAACGGCAGCTGAAGTTTCGGATCTCGGAACACATCGCAGCATCGATGAGAAAACACGTGGCGCACATACAAACTGATACCCCTGTATGAACCCAACAACCGCCGCACAGACTACCGGCATCAGCAATCACTTTTCATCTCCCTGAGAGCCATCACCAGGTGGACTCCATGCAGGTAATCACAGTTGTTTACGCAACTGGTAAGCCCTGGCAGTTCCTATGAGTCGTTGATATCCATCTCTGTCAGTACAAAGACTCTTTTGTCAGTTTAGCGAATAGACCGGCCGCATGTTTCCCTAGTATGTTTAATCTCACATTTGACCCCCGTTTTCCGCTTTCTGATCTCCTGTTCTGTAGTGGGTACTTGATAGTATGCAGATAAATTTGCCAGGCTATAAATTGTGCGCATTTACGTTTCTGACTACTCTACTAGAATTTGTTTCTGGAAAATGCTGCTTTACATTCATTTGTATATAACATTGATCCAAGGACGTCATGGTCGCGCCGGTTGCCAATACCCAGTTCCTGTATGTACAGAGAACCTTTAGCTGCTGGTTTGCCGATTACAGTACCTTGCAGGTAATATCCGTAAAACCGCTAAACATCTAAATAATAGCTGAAGGATACGCGAAAAAGCGTAATGTAAATAATGAGCAAATATAGTAAGTGCACTCACATCAACAGTTCGAACAAAACAGAGATGTAATCCGTGGGTGTATTAATGGAGTGTTGGGTGGAATCATATAGATGTCGGCGTAGTCATCTACAAGATGTAAGCGTGGTGTAATCCGCGGAGCACTGTAGCTATGTTTTGTTTGCCGACGTGTCAGAGACCCAGATGTGTTGTGTTCATATGTGTATATGGTCCCGTCGTCTCGCCAACCCCGGCGAACGCAGCCGGTTGAATCACGTGCCCTCGACTGGGGTCCGGCTGCGCTTACGCGTGTGCACGCGAGTTGTTCGAAACTATAGTGGGTGCATGCGCTTGGTGGCCGTTCGGCAGTGGATACGAGGTTGTAACGTTCTGGTCACGTGCCACAGGCAGCCGGCCCAGACATATGATCTGGACCACACCACATTGTGATGCTACACTACTCTCTACCGGCGTCTTGGTTGGTGGCAGAATGTGGTCAGCATCAGAGTAGGCGGTCGGTGAATCGTGCACCTCTACCAGACATCGTAATAGCTGGCGGTCGTGACATTGGATTTGATTGATCTGCTGTTGATGGAATGCACATCCTAACGATGGCAGCTGACGTCTTTGAACCTCTCCAGATTCCCGTAGAATTCATAAGAAGTCAATTTTGCAAACAGCTGTTTTCGGTCATTCTCATAAGACTATTACAATTACATAGGATAAGTGTCAAATAGGTCATCAAAAAATCACAGGAGTGCTACGGATCACAGTCTACTGGAGGAGAGTGGGAGTGTTGGTGAATGTGTCAGTGTTACACACTCTGGTGAGGCAACTTAACGAGTATGTTAGGTTTAGCATCAGAATCGGAGAAGCGAAGGTTGGTGTAAGATTTCTCAATAATTGCATTGACAACAAGGAATTTCCTAGGTTTTACTGGAATGTCTTACGTCGTTGCAATGTGCCACCCACCGATAAAACCTTACAACGTCATGCTGGAAACGAAAGAGACTCGTGGTCATCAAAAATTGACGAATTGACGCGTAATCGATCTCACCGTGTGAGTGCTGTCGACACACTCCCCGAGGAGGACAGGAAGTTGTTCGAACAATACGTACAGACAGAGGTGCAAAATCAAGTGGACAACAAGAAGAAAAAGTTGTTGTGTAGTTTGAGTCCAACCAAGCCGCAAGCTGAGTTTCCAACAGAACGATATGAACGGTATGTTCACAACTTTTCATCTATAACGCTAAGCCGTATTATGTTGGAGACGCTATCACTAGGCTCAAAATGTTGTCATCCGAAGTCTAAATGTAACCGCTTAGACACCGAAGTTCAATTTGAAAATTTGCATGCGCAACTAAATGGACTCGTTACTTCATCAGAATTTACTGCTGAACACTGTAAATCTACTCTCGTGAACGACTGCTATACATATCTGAATAGCAAGGTATCAAGGTGCAACTTATTGAAGCGTGAACACTTAGACGCAATAAGAGAGTTGTAATCCAACCAGAATATTTTAATCATGAAGCCTGACAAAGGAGCGGGAATGGTTTTAATTGACAAAACTGATTACCTTATCAAAATGTCGTCGACCCTACCAGATACCTCGAAGTTTCAGAAAACGGAAAAAGATAAAGATAGAACGACAGCAATAAAGAGAAGCTTATCCAAGTTACTCCGTGAAATTAAACAAGCAGACGTTATCGATGCTTCAACTTTCGAGCGTATCAGACCTACGGGAACGGTCGTCCCACGTTTGTACGGTCTTCCCAAAGTTCATAAGGACGGAGTGCCATTAAGACCGATCCTAGACATGCACAATTCAACGTATCATGCTTTCGCAAAATGGCTAGTGGAGATATTAGAACCGATCAAATCACGACTAACTTCTTTTGGTCTAAAAGACACCATCGACTTTGTAGACTCAATCGATTCAATGAATATCGGGAATGACAACATATTGTCCTTGGATGTGACTTCTCTGTTCACTACTGTTCCATTGCACGAAGCCATTGACTATCTGTGCACCAATATTGAGAACAGTCAGATAGATGTCGGAATTTCAGTGGAAAAATTGAAAGAACTATTGTTGTTTTGCGCCTATAATGTCCAATTTCAAGTTGATGGGGAGTTATACGGGCAGAAAGATGAAGCAACAATGGGCTCCCCCCTTAGGTCTGCTACTCGCAGATATATTTATGGCCAAACTACAGACCACTGAACTCAATCACATAGTAACAAAGTGCAGACTCTACAAGCGATATGTGGATGCTGCTTTTTGTCTTCTTCCAAACGATGATGATTCTCAGGTCACACTAGATGAGTTCAACAAAGCGCACCCGAATATAAAGTTCACCGTAGAGCTACAACATCACAACAGACTCTTATCCCTAGATCCCTCGTTGCTTCGTCGATCAGAGGGAACGATTCAAAGATCGATTCATAGAAAAAAGACGTGGACGGGTCAATACACACATTTTCACAGTTTTGCCCCATTGAAATACAGAAGAAATTTGGTACTTTGTCTGTTGAACAGGGCGCAAAAGATCCGTACACCGAACATTCTCCAGGAGGAAGTAAGACATTCTAAGAACTCTCACTGGAAATGGATACCCTGAGAGATTCATAGACAAAAATCTGCATTCCGGTATGCAACGTGAACTCGTCCGGACAGCAGAGAAAAAGCCGGTTTTCATCTGTCCCTCTTATAGAGGTGAGGCTAACGGTGAAATAGTTAGTCGCAGACTTTCAAACGCGGTCGAGAGTGTCTACCCTGCAGCAAGACTTGTCATGTCGTTCGATATCTGTCCGGTACTGATGCCACGCCTTAAGGATAGTTTGCCCAAGTTCTCCTCGTCTTTCTGTATCTACTCTCTCACCTGTTGTCGTCAAGTAGATTACGTTGGGAGAATCACAAGATGGCTATCAGAGAGGATCCGTGAGCACCTACCGAAATAGCTTCACAACGGATCGAGGAAGCCTATTTCTAGTGCGATTGGCTCCCATTTACTTGACACTGGCCATCAAATAAATCCGGATTAAGCGTTCCGAGTCATCTACAAGGTTCGTCAATCCTGTTCCAGAGCTCTCAGAGTGCGATTGTTATCGACAGCTGAGGCTATTGCTGTCAGACTCCACAACCCTTGCCTATGTGTCCAAAAACAGTTCGCACAAACCTTCCACTTCCTCTGGCCAATCATTACACATCCACTTGAAACCCGCGCAAGCGTGAACCACTCTGCACTGATGAACGCATGTCTCATGAAGGGCATGTGTAACACTCCAACACATTCACCAACACTCCCACCCTCCCCCAGTAGACTGTGATCCGCAGCACTCCTGTGAATTTTGATGACCTATTTGACGCGTGATAATTTTCATATATAACTCGAACTTATCCTATGTAATTATAATAGTCTTTGAACCTGGCAATTGTTGTATCAGTTGCTGTGGTTCATCAGTCAACGGTTTTTCTATGTGTGCGGGTTTTAACCTATTCAGCGGGATAGTGTCTTAAGTGTTACTCTTCTTGGTCGTAAAGTATTTGGATGATGACTGAGGACAAGATAGATGGCATTGTACGGTTGTTACTGGGGCTGTTTGACAGTGTCATTACGGGCAAATGCGTATTTGCAAGTCATCATGTCCGAAGGAATGTATAGCGATCTTTCATTCGTTCTTCGGTCCGATGCTTTGGTGTTGGCCATGTGCCCTTGGGGGCGGTGAAGATAATCACTGGTACATATGGTATCCAACGTGTTTGAAATTGTGACCAACTATCCGGGTAAGCACAAAGTGATGCCAAATGACGAGTTCTGTGGGAGACGTGCCTATGTCCTTTTTGATGGACGAACGGATGCGGAGAAGGATTATTGGGAAGCGTTCCGTCCAGTTCGTCGGATCTTCATGGGGCTTTAACCGCAGTCTTCAGTTGGCAATAAATCTTTCGGATAAGTCGGTGGCACACGGGTGATACGTGCTAGTTGTGCTTTGTGCCAAATGGCTTAGTGAGTATATCGAAAAGATGACACTGAAACCGTCCTCTTCGAGCGGTAGTTACTATTGTAGTCGTTCCATATTACGTATCGTTTATTTTGAAGAACAATATACATATCTTCGCTCAAAGTAAGAACAAACGGTGGCACCAAAATTAAGCAACAGAGATATAAAAAAGTTCAATGTGAAAACAAGCTGCCTGTCAAATGTGAGACGTTGCATGGTTAGCGACATTGAACAGTTGACAAGTCCTCCCACAAGAATAGCAGGCGTTAATGGGACAGTCATCAAGTGAAAAGTTACATGTGGCGTATATGCTGAATAGTTTTAGAATGTAAAATAAAATACATGAGAAATAATGAAAAGAAAATAGGCGAACTATCAGTCTCACAAAATCAAAAAGCTCTTCAAGGCACAGAAGTGCTATCGCAGTCAAGGCTCACGCATCGGGACAGAAAAATGTCCTTCATAGTGGGACAATTGTCAGACGGGTGGCAATAGTTGACGCCATGTTCCCCGCCTAAGTGTGTTGTAGGTTTTAAGGAAATTAGAACAGTCAGTAGACATAAATTCGTGACTGCGCAGGATGGTAGCTCCAGTTGAAGAATAGCGTTACTCGATGAAGGACATATAATACCACGAAAAGAGATGATCACAAGTGAATGGGAAACAGAGTTCACATCACAGTCCAAAGTAAGGAGGACCGATTGAATGGCGGCATCATGAAAATCGGTCCCGTACTTCGCAATCTTGTCTGTCCAGGCTACTTGGTTGGTACTCGCAACTCCTCGAAGACTGTATAACCCCAGTTGCGCAGTCGCTTCGCCAGGTCTTTAGCCACACGGTTGTGTCGGGAACAACGCACGTCATGGGTGATCCAGCATGATTGTAGAATATGAGCAAGGCTTTCCGGTTGATCGCAGTTGCCACGACAGAGAACTGAGTGGTCACTCCGGCCACCTCGTGAACTCCGGACCTTAGTCCGCAACAGACTACATCTGAGCTGGATGGCACGAATAAAGATTCTGGGAAAGATGCGATCTGAGTTAAACAGCCAACGATTCCAGAGTGGAGAGCGTGACACATCCCGAAGACCACGGCTGTCTAGCGAATGGTAGAGTTTATCCATCCACGCCGCATGGACTTTCTCCTCGTTCGTCACCACTACACCCTGAACGCGTACTGGGCTGTTCACTTCCCTCAAGATAAGGCCAAACGAATTATCTTTGACCACATCTCGCAGAACTGGACACTGATTGGAGAGAAGTCTCTCCACTCGAGACTTACGCGAGATTGGAATAGTGGTAGACAAACTCGGGATGCCCAAACCGCCCAAACGAATTGGGGCATGGATGTAGCTGATTGGCGTGTCTTTAGGAAGGCGAAGCCACTGCCGAACAAACTGGCGAAGCGTACAGTCCATAGCTTTGAGTGTGTTACGGTGGACTCGGCCCAATACTAACGAGTGATTCATCTTCGGCATCAGATGCTATCTCAGGAGTACAAGACGTTGGTGTGGCTTCAAGGTCGCTTTGGTAGCTTCATCCAGCATCGTACGAAGTTGCAGACGGTGGTTAGTGAATGCATTACCCTTTCAGGTGAACGGGATACTAAGATAGGTCACCGTGTCGGAGGCGCTTAGTGAGTGGATAACGTCCGAACCGAAGTGGATAGACTTATCGGGGATGGTAGTTACATTGTGTTTATGGTCACCACGGATGACCACGAGTTTAGTCTTATGCGTGTTGGTCTTCAGTCCGGATAGTTCCAAGGCACTAGCGGCGGCTGCAAGCTTCTTAGAGAGACGCGTAGGATTCTCAGTTAGAAGGATCGGATCGTCGGCGTAAACAAAACCGCTAACCAGTGTGTCGTGGAACTGGTAGCCAAGCTCCGGTCGAGATAGTGCCAACACCTCATCCATTGCCATGATGAATAGTAGCGGGGACAGTGGGTCACCCTGGCGAACACCACGCTGGGACCGGAGAACGGAGCCATTGAGCGTGGCGGGAGCATTCATGTAGGATTCGGCAATGTAATGCGTTAGAGGTGGAGGAGCACCGAGGGCTCAGGCTGATCTGATAATCGAATCTTGTGAGATAGAATCAAACGCTTTGGACACGTCGATAAAGGCCGCATACAAACTTGAAGACGTGGCATATGAGTTCCAAAGCAGCGCATGAAGCAGGGAGGTCGCCTCAAGGCAACCGTCACGATGTAGGAGTGCAAACTGGAGAGCGAGCGGTTGCAAGCGCGAATTCCAACGATCGGCCGATATCTTGTGGAAACAACGTATCAACGTTGAAGATACGGCGATAGATCTGAGCTCGGTGGAGGATGAAGGATTGTTCACTTTGGGTACAAGCGTGATGGGAGAGCGGCATAAATGGATTGGACAACCTTAGGTTAGCAGGAAAAAGGTGAAATATCCAGCCAAGGCATCACCTTTCATACGCTTCAAATGTTTGGGCAACAATTTGTCCAAACTCGGAGCGGCGTTTCCCATGCGCTTCAACGTGCGTGACACTTCATCTCCAGTAATCGGGTCGACCAATAACCAGTCCGGAGGCAGAATTGTGCGAGATGGTCGCTCATCAACATGTGGATGAGCCGATAGTACCTCGGACCAGTATTCGTTGGAATTATCTGGGAGGCCGCGGTTCATCTTATAAGCAGTTCGCCAGTTTCCAGAAAAAAACTGCAAACGCGGCGTCTTTCTTACGCTGATGGTAGAGCGTTTGGATCGCTGCATAGTCAGCCCTTCGTATCTGTTTCGTGGTCAGGTTGGTTCCGACGTAAACACGACCACGTTGTCGAGTGACAAGTCGCCAGGTGTACGGAAAAGCTAGTGAAGCGTGCATGTTCAACAGCGATTTAGCCTGCACCACTGTGAAAATGCCTGCCTGAAGACCGCGGGCAGTAGCTAGTAGTTCATCACTGTGTAAGAAAGCCTCGCTATTGGACTCCAGTTGAGTAATCATTGTTTGGATCAAACAGGTAAACCACTCAGAGTGATCAGCAGCTTGGGACCCAATATCCGATATCATGTAGTCTGTGAGACGGTGGTTAGATCGGCAGCAGGGGCAGTATTCCTCTGCCAATTCAGCGCATACAGACGAGTCCGAATACTCTCCAAAGTACGACCTGGGACATGCGACAAGAGCCGACGGTGAAGTTCGCATCGAATAGGACACGACGGAGCCAGTGCGTCGGCACATCTGATAAGAGAAGCCGATTCTTGAGACCAATTGGATCCGGCGGTTTTCATGGACATGAGCTTCTCATGATTGCGTTCGACGGGATGTGCATGCCTTCTGTGTTGACTGAGACCAATTTTGCTGGAGAAGCTGCGGTCACAGTTGGCACAGCCAAAGATTGTGGCAGGTTGGGTGTCCACTTTCCGCTCTGGACCATTCCTGCGTCGATGCATACGAGTATGCGCCGACAAGCATTCGATTTGCAAATCTGGCCACATTCTGAACAGGTGTACTCCGCCCGCCTATCCTATGTACTGGTAGTTGCCTGCACGGAGGTGCTGGCGGTAATTTCATTGTCTCGATCGAATGTAACAAGTACGGTTAAAACCAGGTAGAGTGGTTGGCCCCATCTGGAGTTGCTGAACTCTTAGCCAGTCAAGGTTTGCACCGAGACCGCCCAGTCGGTACCACGAGGAGGTGGATCAGCGCGCCGACCATCCATTCCCCTACCAGTACGCGCGCCACTGTGGTTGCCATGGTAACCTTGGTTACAACAGCTTCGGGCCATCTCGTGAAAGATCTACCTGTGTCAAAATATGCGTAAATGCGTGTGATGATGGAAGAGGTTCAACAATGTCAATGTAAATATGTGAAACTCAAATGTCTGGGACAATGAACTTGTCAATGGGGATCGTAGTGTGACGGGATACCTTAGAACGCTGGCAAGTAAGACAGGTTCTTGCCTATTCACGAACATGGACGTTGTTACTAGGTCAGACGAAACGATCGTAGATGATTTTCATAGTTATCCGTACACTTGGGCTATTCGACGATAAGTTGCTGGTACAAATGGTCAAGGGAACGGGTGGGTATGCCGCTAATAAAGGCTGTTGTGGAATCATGAAGTGAAACAGTTTATAGCTTTAGTACTGAGAGGGACTGTAAGTGTTTTCATGGTTCAAAGCTCGATTTTTTGTTCCTCCGCCATTTTAGAAAAATCGATCAACCCAACTTTGTTGATGGCATCAACATCCAGTTGTGACAAATCATCTGCGACCACGTTAGATGATCCGGAGGCAAGTCGGATTTCAGCTGTGAACTCAGAATTAAAAACTAAACGTCGAAACTCCCTAAGAGAGTACTTGGCTGATTTGCGGTTGAACACGTGAGCAAAAGGTTTACGGCCAGTATACACATAAAATATTCGACTTTCAAGCAAGTGTAGTAAGTATTTAATGGATAACACTCCTCAACGAAATGTGCTACAATGCGTTCCGTGGACTGGAGTTTGGTCGAAAAAAATGCAAGTAGTTGCAAACCTCACATCTACGTGTTAGTGTAAAACACCACTAGTGACGAAGTTGAAGGCATCAGTAGATAGGGATAGTTGTGGATAAGTTTGCATACGGTTGAACATAGTAAAGTTGACTAAGGCTGTTTCGATATTTGAGAAAGCTTTCGTGGCAGTACTGTCCATAACGAGCTTGGAATCTCCATTCCAACAATATAAAACATCCTTCCCCAGTTACGAATTTGAATAACAAAATCAGAAGACCGGTTTTACAGGATGGCAGTACCATTTCGTATGTTCTCATCCGTTGCTACACCTAACAGCGGTGAACATCAAAAATATTTGAGCGAATTGAGTTCATCCAAGTCAACGTATACACTAGCCTGTCATTGGTCAAAACCATGGCAGACGGAAGTTCAAGGTTAACAGAATTTGCACACGAGGGACTGGCTTGCTACGCATGACAAGCAGCGCCTCAAATAACTTAAGGATGACAGGCTTGCGATGATGCATCAACACACGGATAGCGTTTGTCGGGTCGACCACATGATCGGTCTGCAGCATGTGTCTGGCGATCGAAGAAGCCGGCTTGCGTTGTTTGGTAGGGTCGCGTCGGGTCACGCCACAGATCAAGTCCTCGATATAGTTGGGCACTTGTTCCTTCATTCGAAAGTGCAGGGATCGATCAAATTTGCCAATGTAAACGTCATCGCAGCTGCAGGTGAACTGGTAGATACAGTATGAGGTGGACAGTTCTGGCATCTATGCTTTAATGTGAAGAAGTGCGAGTGACTTGGTGCGACTGAGTAAACGTAGTGTAGCTGCATTGTATCTCCGTTGGATGACCTGTGTCAGTCGTCGCGTTAGAAACGACATATTATTATCATCTCTTTCGTACGTTAACTGCATATGCACCGGTTTCTTCGGAACAAACGTTTATTGTGGGTTTGTTACTTTTGTAGTGGAGCAAAACAGTATGTGGAACTCAGGTGTGAATATGAGGTCAAAATATAATGAGAAGGAAAACGAATAGCTCACAATAGTCCGTAGAGATACGTTGGTGGAAGAGCGGGTCGGATACCGATTGACGTTATCGTAGATTGAACACCATTTACTGTGCAGGCGGTAGTGTTGTCAATTAGCTTACGCCTCTTGACATCAACGGAAAGGTTAAGGTGTGCCAGGAAATCGGCAACAATGAGTGGCGTTTGGACGTCGGCAAGCAGGAATATCCATCGAAAACATCGCCGGTGACCGAGATCAACGGTGAGAGAGCGTTCCCCGTG